>JAGTYA010000627.1:0-20796 GCA_024291935.2 Okapia johnstoni | reverse complement strand
CGGCGGACTCCAGGTGTCCCCCGAGGTCCCCCGGGCCAAACCTGCCAAAGAAAGCGCGGGGAATTCCCGCCACACCGCGAGGGCGTCCCCCCGGGCCCCCATCCTGTGCGAGACGGAAGGCCTTTGGTGAACTTCAGCGACTCGAGGAGTCGGTCCCTGGCTGCCTTCTCTCTGTGGCGCTGCAAAACTGATGGCTGGAACTTCCCTCTAGGAGCCCCCAGAGGTTCCCTGGGGATACCCGTTGTCCCCAGGCTTAGCGGAAACCCTGAGTATCCAGAAGCCCCGCTCGCGAGGGGCCCCACGTCGCCGTCCGCCCCCACTCCTCCCCTCCGAAAGGGGGGGGGTCGGCAATACTTTCCCCTTCCTGGTAATGCGAATCGCAATCGGGCCCTAGCATTGCCCATCAGCACCTCCAGAGCGGGGACTACTCGCCTCTTCCATGAGGTTCTAGAAGAGGCCCCGCAAGGGGCCAGTTCCGGCCGCCAAGACCAAAGGTCCCCGAGGAACCAATCCCATCGTGAAGCTGAGTCGCAGTTCCCTGAACGTTAAGAGGCGAGGGGAAACCCAGCAGGCCCCGGGCGATGTCAAAGGAGGGCCTGGAATTCCTCAGAGGCAACCAAGATAGGCTCCGCGCGGGGCGCCACGCCCAACCAATTCTGAGAGGCCAATCACCCCGCTTCCCCATCTGCCCTCCTGTGCCGGCGGGGGAAAAAAAAGCACGACCTTCACAGCCGCTCCCTCTCCATTCGAGGGGGGAAAGCTCCATAATTTGGGCCCTTTGGCTGTGACCGGAGGAGAAAAGGTCTGTAGTCTCCCTTCTGACACTCCTCTGGAGGCCAGTCCCCCACAGTTTTGCCAGTTATAGCCATTGGCCCCTTTCCCACACCCCTCACGGGAGCCCCCGAGGGTGCCTATGCTCCATGCCTGAGACGCGACCGCAGGGCTCTGGCAAAGCGGCCTCCTGCGAATCCCCGTGGCTGGCTGCGGATCCGCCTGTCGCGCTCGAAAGAAGTGCTTGGCGACCCCCACTTCTGTTCTAACGGGGAGGAGAACGGCCGGGACCCGCGTCCTCGCAAATCGAGAGAGACTGCACCTCAGCAAGACAGAACAAACACAACCGCGGTTGCGAGCGACACGGCCCATAGAGGGAGGCGGGGAGGGCTTTTTTTCACCTTGGCAGGGCTTGTGATGATGCATGCCCCTGGCGGACCTGTGTTCCGACTCCTAAACAGGTGGCTTTGACTGTCTCTTGGCGGGCGACTCCTATGTGTCCCCACGAGAATCCCTCGCGGCCAACCTGCCAAGGAAAGTCGGGGCTCTCCCCCGCCACAAAAAATACAACCGCGAGGGCGTCCCCACGGAACGGCCCACCTCCTTGCGAGAGCGGGGTCCCTTGGGATCTGCAGCGGACAGCGAGAGCCGTCCTTCTCCTGTCTCTGGCTGGCGCTGGCACAACCGGAGGTGCTGGACTTCTACCTCTAGGGTCGCCCCCCAGTAGGTTCCTCCCATTTGGATAAAACCCGTGTCCACAGGCGAGCGGAACCCTGGGTCTCTCAGAGCGCCGCGGAACCTCAGAGCGAGGGTCGCCCCGATCGCCGTCGGCCGCCTCCTCAATCTGAAAGGGGGGGAGGGTCGCAATTCCCTTCCTGAATGCCATCGCCGCAATCCGCTGACATTCCATCGGACCTCCATGAGCGGGGGACTCCTCGCCTCTCCTCGAGGTTGGTCGGAGAAGAAGGCCCCAATGGGGCCTAGTGTGCCCGGCGGTCCGCGTGTAAGACCAAAGGTCCCCCGAGAGACCCCCATCGGCAAGCGAGGTCCAGTTCCCTGGGACGTGAGGCGAGGGGAAAAGCCCAAGCAGCCCCCTGGCGGATGTCAAAGGAGGCCTGGACTTCTCAGTAGGGCAACAAAGAGAGGCTCCCCCGAGGCGCCACGCCCCCGATTCAGAGAGGCCCACCCCCACCCCCGCTTCCCCCGCGCTGCGCCAAGCGCGGAAAAAAAAGGCACGGACCTTCGCCCCTGCATTCGAGGGGCAAGCCCGAATTGCCCTTGGCTGTGACCGGTAGAGAAAGGCTGAGAGAATGGTGGAGTTCCCCTCGACTCCCTGGAGGCCACCCCACAGGTGGACAGTTATACCTGTCCCCTCCCCCCCTGCGTGGACCCCCGAGGGTCCCTAAGTCCCAGCCTGACGCGGACCCCAGGGGTCGCCTTGCAGCGCCTTCCCTGGGCGAATCCCGAGGAGGCTGCTCGAGACCCCTGTCCGCTTCGAAAGGAGGCCATGGCGACCCCGCTGTGCTAACGGGGGAGACGGGCCGGGGTACCCCTATGGGTACCGCGCAAACTCCTCAGCAAGGGGAAATACCACCGCCGCCATCCGTCTGAGAACACCCCCTCCCCCCCCTTGGGTCCACGCCCCAAGAGGGAGGAGGCGCTTTTGCCCCCATTGCAGGGCATGTTCCTCTGATGAGGCATGCCCCCCCCGGCACCTGTTCCGGCTCGCTCCGAACGGGGAACCTTGATCCATTGCAAAGGAGGCCCTGACTTTTCAGAGGCATCACCCCGAGATCCCCGCAGGCCACCATCCTCCCCCACCACCTCCGCGGGAGACCCCCCCTCGAAAGGGGTCCCAGCCCAGATTCTTCCAGTGTACTCCGGAGGGCGGAGCCTATCCCCGCGACTCCCTGGAGCGACACCCACATTGAGGGCGCGTGGTCCTAGCACTGTCCCCTCCCTCCTTCCCCACCCCCCGGGGCCCCTCCCATGGACTCTGCACAGCGCGACTGGGCCTCCTAGAGCCCCAGATGGCCTGCCGGCCCCTGGTCCACTCTGGCGCTGCCAGACCCCGACGAGGGCCGGACGGGGTACCTACAGCCGCAACTAGGCGCCCCCACCGCGTGGGTAACCCCCCGTGGGGCCTTTGCTGGGATTTTCCCGGTAGTCCCCACCTGTGACCCGCGAAGCGGAACCGCCGACCTGTTCCGCTGAGTCCCCCTACCCAGCCAAGAACGCGGCTTCGCCACACCGCGAGGGCGACCCCTCCTTGCAGAAACCCTTCTTGGAATCCTGCAGCGACGCGAGAGACGTCCTGCCTTCCTCTGGCGCTTGCAAACGGAGGCTGGACTCCCTCTAGGCACCCCCATAGGTTCCCATGGGATACCCGTTCTCCTACAGGCGAGCGGAAACCCTGAGTCTTCCATGAGGCTTTCTCGCAAGGGCCCCCCGTCGCCGCGTGGCCCCTCCTCTCGAAAAGGGGGTCCAATCCCCTTCCTGAATGCCATCGCAATTCCCTACATTCCCTCGCACCCTCCAGAGCGGGGAAGGGGACTCCGCCTCTTCCTGAGGTTCGAGAAGAGGCCCCAAGGGGCCGTTCCTACGGCCGCAAGACCAAAGGTCCCCGAGGAACCCCCATCGGCAAGCGAGTCCAGTTCCCTTGGACGTGAGGCGAGGGGGAAGCCCATCAGCCCGCTGGCGGATGTCAAAGGAGGCCTTGGGACTTCCTCAGAGGCAACAAGAGAGGCTCCCCGAGGCGCCACGCCCCCGATTCAGAGAAGGCCACCCGCTGTCGCCGCTTCCCCCTGCGCCGCGTCGGGAAAACTAGCACGACCTTCGCCCCTGCATTTCGAGGGGAAGGCGCCGATTGCCCTTGGCTGTGACCGGAGAGAAAGGCTGAGTCCCCTCGACTCCCCTGGAGGCCACCCCACAGGTGCCCAGTTATACTCTGTCCCCTCCCCCCCTACCGGGGACCCCCGACGGGTCCTAAGCTCCATGCCTGACGCGGACCCATGGCGCTGCAGCGCGCCTGGGAAGCTGGAGGAATTCCGAGTCTTTTCTGCTCGGAGGCCCCCTGTCCGCTCGAAAGGAGGCATGGCGGACCCTCTTCCCCGCTGGGGCTAACGGGGAGGGACGGGCCGGGTATTGGTACCCGCCGCAACGCAACTCGGAGAATGCACCGCCGCAAAAGTCTATGAGAACACCAGGAACACGCCCCGGATGAGGAAGTACGCACACCCCATAGAGGACGAGGAGGACGCCGCTTTTTCACTTCCTCTGCATAGGGCCTTATGGAGCATTGCCCCCCGGCACCCTGTTCCAAGGCGGCTGATCCGAACGGGGGACTTGTCCTCCTTGCGGGGCGAACAGACTCGCAGGTGCTTCCCCGAGATCCCCCGGGCCAACCTGCCAAGAAAAAGCGGGGGCTTCCCGCCCACACCGCTATTGGGGGGGGGGTGGGGAGGGCGTCCCCCCGGGCCCCCCCTCCTTATGCGAGACGGGGCCCTTGGGATCTGCAGCGCACGCGAGAGTCCGTCCTGGCCTTCATCTCTGGGCGCGCTGGACAACGGAGGTTGCTGGGACTCCCTCTAGGCGCGCCCCCCAGTAGGTTCCCTGGAATGAATAATACCCGTGTAGTTCCACTAGGCGAGACTCTCGGCAAATAACCCATGAGTCTCGATGAGAGTGCCGCTCGCGAGGGGCTGAGGCCTCAAATTCGGCGTCGCCGTCGGTCCCCTTCCTCTCGAAAGGGGGTGGTCCAATCCCCTTCCTGAATGCCACCGCAATATCCCTACATTCCCTCGCACCTCCAGAGCGGGGACTCTCGCCTCTCCTGAGGTTCGAGAAGATGAGGCCCCCAAGGGGGGAGCCAGTTCCGCCCGCAAGACACCAAAGGTCCTCCCGAGGGAAACCCCCCATCGGCAACATGGCGGGAGAGGGGTCCAGTTTCCCTGGACGTAGAGGCAGCGATGGGACAAGCCCAGCAGCCCCTGGCGATGTCAAAGGAGGCCTGGACTTCTCAGAGGCAACAAGGAGGAGGCTCCCCGAGGCGCCACGCCCCCGATTCAGAGAGGAGGTCACAACCCCGCTTCCCCCTGCGCCGCGCGGAAAAATAAGCACGACCTTTCGCCCCCTGCATCTCGGAGGGGAAGCCCGATTGGCCCTTGGCTGTGACCGGAGAGAAAGGCTGAGAGTCCCCTCGACTCCCTGGAGGCCACCCCACAGGTGCCAGTTTATTACCTGTGTCCCCTCCCCCCCTCCGGGGGACCCCCGAGGGACCTAGCTCCATGCCTGACGCGGAGGACCCAGGGCGCTTGCAGCGCCTCCTTGGTGAATCCCGAGGCTGCTCGGGCCCCTGTCCGCTCGAAAGGAGGAACATGGCGACCTCCGCTGGGCTAACGGGGAGAGACGGGCCGGGGTACTGGAGGGTACTCGCCGCAACTCGAGAATTGCACACGCCCGCAAGTCGAGTACACACCCCACGTGAGGCCACGCCCATAGAGGGAGGAGAAGTCGCTGCTTTCTTTTCCCTTGCAGGGGGCATGGAGAGCATGCCCCGGCACCTTGTTTTCCGGCCTCCCGAACGGGCCTAACGGGGCTTTTGACTCCTTGCGGGCGACTCCAGGTGTCGCCCCGAGTTCCCCGGGACAACCTGCCAAGAAAGCTGGGGCTTCCCGCCACACCGCGAGGCGCGTCCCCCGGGCCCCCCTCCTTGCGAGACGGGTCGGGCCCTTGGGTTCAGCAGCGGTACTCGGGAGAGAAGCGTCCTGCCTGCTATCGGTCGCGGCCAACGGAGGCTGGGACTCCCTCAAGGCGCCCCCAAGATGGCCCCGTGGAGAGATTCCCGGATCCTCCATGGCGAGCGGAACCCTGAGTCCGCCAGAGGCCGCGCGCGAGGGCCCCCCCGCTCGCCGTCGTCCCCTCCTCTCGAAAAGGGGGTGCCATGACCCCTTCCGGTAATGCCATCGCAAACCCTACATTCCCGCGCACCTGCCAGAGCGGGACACGCGGCCACGCACTGAGTTCGAGAAGATGCCCCAAGGGCCCAGTATCCGGCCGCAAGACCAAAGGTCCCGAGGATCCCCCAGCGGCCTAGCGAGGCCAGGGCCCTGGACTGTGGAGCTAGGGGAGACCCAGCAGCCCCGGGCGATGGCAAAGGAGGCCTGGACTTCTCAGAGAGCAACAAGAGGAGGCGCCATCAGGCTGCCACGCCCCCGATGCAGAGAGGCCACCCCCGCTTCCCCCTGTGCCGCGGCGAAAAGCACGTCCGGCTGACCCTGCATTCGAGGGGAAGCCGATGAGGAAATTTGGCCTTCGCTTGGCCCGGAGAGGATAGGCTCTGGAGCAGCCTCGACTCCCTGTGAGGCCACACCCACAGGGGCCAATTAACACCTTTCCCGAGCCCCCCCCCTCCGGAGACCCCCGAGGGTCATAGCTCCATGCCTGACGCGGACCCCCGCGCGCGGCAAAAAAGGCGACTTTCCGGCCGCAATCCTACCCCTGATGCGGCTCTGGCCCCTGTCCGCTCCGAAACAGGAGGCATGGCGACCACCGCTGGGCTAACAGGAGTCCGGCCGGGTTACCCGCCGCAACTTCTCGGATATATTGTCACCGCCGCAAGTCGAGAATAAAAACACCCACGGTGAGGCCCACGCCCATAGAGAGGAGAGGCGCTGTTTCCCATGCGAGGCATGGAGAGCATGCCCCGGCACCTGGTTCCGGCGCCGAACGGGGCCTTGACTCCTTAGCGGACGACTCCAGGTGTCCCCCTGGATCCCCTGGCCAATCACCCTGCCAAGAAAGCGGGGACTTCCTTCCCGCCTACAACCGCGAGGACGTCCCCCGGGGGCCCCCCTCCTTAGCGAGAACGAGGCCCCTTGGATCTGCAGCGACTCGAGATCCTGGCCTCCTTCATCGCGGGCGCTGCTAACAGGATGCTGGGACTCCCCTCTAGTGCCCCCCAGAGTTCCCCCCCTGGGATACCCGGTGTCCACCAGTCGAGCGGAACCCTTGAGTCTCCAGAGGCCGCGCGCAAGGGGGCCCCCCGTCGCCCGGCGGGCCCCTCCTCGCGAAAGGGTGGCCACACCCCTTCCTAGAATGCCATCTCAATCCCTACAGTGCCCTCGCCACCTCCAGAGCGGGTCTCTCGCCTCTCCAGAGGTTCTATGAAGAGGGCCCCAAGGCCAGCTCCGGCCTCCCCCCCCCACCCCCCCCCCCAAAAGACCAAAGGTCCGCCAAGAAACCCCCTTCGGCAAGCGAGTCCATTTCCCTGGACGTTAGGCGACGGGAAGCCCCGCAAGCCCCTGGCGAGTGTCAAAGGAGGCCTGGACTTCTGCAGAGGCAAACCAAGATAGGCTCCACGAGGCGCCCACGCCCCCTATTCAGAGAGGCACCCCCCCGGCTGCCCCCGGTCAGTCCCCGCGCGGCAAAAGCACGACTTTCGCCCCGTGCCAATTCGAGGGAAGACCCGATTGTGCCTTGGCGGGACCGGAGAGAAAGGCTGAGTCCCCTCGACTCCCTGGAGGCCACCCAACAGTGCCCAATGTAATACCTGTGCCCTTCCCCCCTCCGGCGGACGCCACGAGGGCCATAGCTCTCCATGCCTGAAACGCGACCCAGGCAGCAGCAGGCGCCGCCGGTCGAATCCCGAGGCTGCTCAGGCCCCTGTTCGCTCGTAAAGGAGACATTGGCACCACACCGCTGGGCTAACGGGGAGGAGAGTGGCTGTGTAACACGCCGCGACGCGAAGAATGCACTCTCCGCAAGTTCGATAACTCCCCCGTGAGGACCAACGCCCATAGAAGGAGGAGGCGCTTTTCCCCTTTGCCGGGCATCGATGAAGCAATGCCCCGCGCACCTGTTCCGTCTCCGAAACGGGCTTGACATCCTTGCGGGCGACTCCAGTGTCCCCGAAAGATTCCCCGGGGCCAACCTGCGCAAGAAAGTGGGGCTTCCCGTCCACACCCGCGGAGGGAGTACCCACCGTGCCCCCGCCGGGCGTGACGGCCCCTTGGAGCGGCTGCCGTACGCGCTTAGCATACCGGCCTTCGCTCTTGGCGCTGCAACGGAGGCAGGAATCCCCTCGATTGGCGCCCCCAGATGGTACACTGATACCACTGTCCACTGGCTAGCGGAAAACCATAGGTCGCTCCAGAGGCCCATCGCTGAGGGAACCACACCCGTCGCCGGCGGGCACCTCCTCTCCGAAAGGGGGTCCCAATCCCCGTTCCGAATGCCATCGCCAGCCCCCTACATTGCCCTCGCACCTCCTGTGCTGAGACTTTCCGCGCCTCTCCTGAGGTACGAGAAGAGGAGCCTCAAGGGTCCAGTTCCGGCCGCAAGACCAAAGGTCCCCGAGGAACCCCCATCGGCAAGCGAGTCCAGTTCCCTGGACGTGAGGCGAGGGGAAGCCCAGCAGCCCCTGGCGATGTCAAAGGAGGCCTGGACTTCTCAGAGAGGCAACAAGAGAGGCTCCCCGAGGCGCCACGCCCCGATTTCAGAGAGGCCACCCCGCTTCCCCCTGCGCCGCGCGGAAAAAAGCACGACCTTCGCCCCTGCATTCGAGGGGAAGCCCGATTGCCCTTGGCTGTGACAGGAGAGAAAGGCTGAGTCCCCTCGTCTCCCTGGAGGCCACCCCACAGTGCCAGTTATACCTGTCCCCTCCCCCCCTCCGGGGACCCCCGAGGGTCCTAGCTCCATGCCTGACGCGGACCCAGGGCGCTGCAGCGCCTCCTGGCGAATCCCGAGGCTGCTCGGGCCCCTGTCCGCTCGAAAGGAGGCATGGCGACCCCGCTGGGCTAACGGGGGAGACGGGCCGGGGTACCCGCCGCAACTCGAGAATGCACCGCCGCAAGTCGAGAACACCCCCGTGAGGCCACGCCACGCCATAGAGGGAGGAGGCGCTTTTCCCTTGCAGGGCATGGAGAGCATGCCCCGGCACCTGTTCCGGCTCCGAACGGGGCTTGACTCCTTGCGGGCGACTCCAGGTGTCCCCCGAGATCCCCGGGCCAACCTGCCAGAAAGCGGGGGCTTCCCGCCACACCGCGAGGGGCGTCCCCCGGGCCCCCCTCCTTGCGAGACGGGGGCCCTTGGGATCTGCAGCGACGCGAGAGCCGTCCTGCCTTCTCTCTGGCGCTGCAACGGAGGCTGGACTCCCTCTAGGCGCCCCCAGAGGTTCCCTGGGATACCCGTGTCCACAGGCGAGCGGAACCCTGAGTCTCCAGAGGCCGCTCGCGAGGGGCCCCCCGTCGCCGTCGGCCCCTCCTCGAAAGGGGGGTCCAATCCCCTTCCTGAATGCCATCGCAATCCCTACATTCCCTCGCACCTCCAGAGCGGGACTCTCGCCTCTCCTGAGGTTCGAGAAGAGGCCCCAAGGGGCCCAGTTCCGGCCGCAAGACCAAAGGTCCCCGAGGAACCCCCATCGGCAAGCGAGTCCAGTTCCCTGGACGTGAGGCGAGGGGAAGCCCAGCAGCCCCTGGCGATGTCAAAGGAGGCCTGGACTTCTCAGAGGCAACAAGAGAGGCTCCCCGAGGCGCCACGCCCCCGATTCAGAGAGGCCACCCCCGCTTCCCCCTGCGCCGCGCGGAAAAGCACGACCTTCGCCCCTGCATTCGAGGGGAAGCCCGATTGCCCTTGGCTGTGACCGGAGAGAAAGGCTGAGTCCCCTCGACTCCCTGGAGGCCACCCCACAGGTGCCAGTTATACCTGTCCCCTCCCCCCCTCCGGGGACCCCCGAGGGTCCTAGCTCCATGCCTGACGCGGACCCAGGGCGCTGCAGCGCCTCCTGGCGAATCCCGAGGCTGCTCGGGCCCCTGTCCGCTCGAAAGGAGGCATGGCGACCCCGCTGGGCTAACGGGGGAGACGGGCCGGGGTACCCGCCGCAACTCGAGAATGCACCGCCGCAAGTCGAGAACACCCCCGTGAGGCCACGCCCATAGAGGGAGGAGGCGCTTTTCCCTTGCAGGGCATGGAGAGCATGCCCCGGCACTGTTCCGGCTCCGAACGGGGCTTGACTCCTTGCGGGCGACTCCAGGTGTCCCCCGAGATCCCCGGGCCAACCTGCCAAGAAAGCGGGGCTTCCCGCCACACCGCGAGGGCGTCCCCCGGGCCCCCCTCCTTGCGAGACGGGGCCCTTGGGATCTGCAGCGACGCGAGAGCCGTCCTGCCTTCTCTCTGGCGCTGCAACGGAGGCTGGACTCCCTCTAGGCGCCCCCCAGAGGTTCCCTGGGATACCCGTGTCCACAGGCGAGCGGAACCCTGAGTCTCCAGAGGCCGCTCGCGAGGGGCCCCCCGTCGCCGTCGGCCCCTCCTCTCGAAAGGGGGGTCCAATCCCCTCCTGAATGCCATCGCAATCCCTACATTCCCTCGCACCTCCAGAGCGGGACTCTCGCCTCTCCTGAGGTTCGAGAAGAGGCCCCAAGGGGCCAGTTCCGGCCGCAAGACCAAAGGTCCCCGAGGAACCCCCATCGGCAAGCGAGTCCAGTTCCCTGGACGTGAGGCGAGGGGAAGCCCAGCAGCCCCTGGCGATGTCAAAGGAGGCCTGGACTTCTCAGAGGCAACAAGAGAGGCTCCCCGAGGCGCCACGCCCCCGATTCAGAGAGGCCACCCCCGCTTCCCCCTGCGCCGCGCGGAAAAGCACGACCTTCGCCCCTGCATTCGAGGGGAAGCCCGATTGCCCTTGGCTGTGACCGGAGAGAAAGGCTGAGTCCCCTCGACTCCCTGGAGGCCACCCCACAGGTGCCAGTTATACCTGTCCCCTCCCCCCCTCCGGGGACCCCCGAGGGTCCTAGCTCCATGCCTGACGCGGACCCAGGGCGCTGCAGCGCCTCCTGGCGAATCCCGAGGCTGCTCGGGCCCCTGTCCGCTCGAAAGGAGGCATGGCGACCCCGCTGGGCTAACGGGGGAGACGGGCCGGGGTACCCGCCGCAACTCGAGAATGCACCGCCGCAAGTCGAGAACACCCCCGTGAGGCCACGCCCATAGAGGGGAGGCGCTTTTCCCTTGCAGGGCATGGAGAGCATGCCCCCCGCACCTGTTCCGGCTCCGAACGGGGCTTGACTTGACTCCTTGCGGGCGACTCCAGGTGTCCCCCGAGATCCCCGGGCCAACCTGCCAAGAAAGCGGGGCTTCCCGCCACACACCGCGAGGGCGTCCCCCGGGCCCCCCTCCTTGCGAGACGGGGCCCTTGGGATCTGCAGCGACGCGAGAGCCGTCCTGCCTTCTCTCTGGCGCTGCAACGGAGGCTGGACTCCCTCTAGGCGCCCCCCCAGAGGTTCCCTGGGATACCCGTGTCCACAGGCGAGCGGAATCCTGAGTCTCCAGAGGACGCTCGCAGGTCCCCGAGGAACCCCCATCGGCAAGCGAGTCCAGTTCCCTGGACGTGAGGCGAGGGGAAGCCCAGCAGCCCCTGGCGATGTCAAAGGAGGCCTGGACTTCTCAGAGGCAACAAGAGAGGCTCCCCGAGGCGCCACGCCCCCGATTCAGAGAGGCCACCCCCGCTTCCCCCTGCGCCGCGCGGAAAAGCACGACCTTCGCCCCTGCATTCGAGGGGAAGCCCGATTGCCCTTGGCTGTGACCGGAGAGAAAGGCTGAGTCCCCTCGACTCCCTGGAGGCCACCCCACAGGTGCCAGTTATACCTGTCCCCTCCCCCCCTCCGGGGACCCCCGAGGGTCCTAGCTCCATGCCTGACGCGGACCCAGGGCGCTGCAGCGCCTCCTGGCGAATCCCGAGGCTGCTCGGGCCCCTGTCCGCTCGAAAGGAGGCATGGCGACCCCGCTGGGCTAACGGGGGAGACGGGCCGGTGGTACCCGCCGCAACCGCAAGTCGAGAACACCCCCGTGAGGCCACGCCCATAGAGGGAGGAGGCGCTTTTTCCCTTGCAGGGCATGGAGAGCATGCCCCGGCACCTGTTCCGGCTCCGAACGGGGCTTGACTCCTTGCGGGCGACTCCAGGTGTCCCCCGAGATCCCCGGGCCAACCTGCCAAGAAAGCGGGGCTTCCCGCCACACCGCGCGAGGGCGTCCCCCGGGCCCCCCTCCTTGCGAGACGGGGCCCTTGGGATCTGCAGCGACGCGAGAGCCGTCCTGCCTTCTCTCTGGCGCTGCAACGGAGGCTGGACTCCCTCTAGGCGCCCCCAGAGGTTCCCTGGGATACCCGTGTCCACAGGCGAGCGGAACCCTGAGTCTCCAGAGGCCGCTCGCGAGGGGCCCCCCCGTCGCCGTCGGCCCCTCCTCTCGAAAGGGGGGTCCAATCCCCTTCCTGAATGCCATCGCAATCCCTACATTCCCTCGCACCTCCAGAGCGGGACTCTCGCCTCTCCTGAGGTTCGAGAAGAGGCCCCAAGGGGCCAGTTCCGGCCGCAAGACCAAAGGTCCCCGAGGAACCCCCATCGGCAAGCGAGTCCAGTTCCCTGGACGTGAGGCGAGGGGAAGCCCAGCAGCCCCTGGCGATGTCAAAGGAGGCCTGGACTTCTCAGAGGCAACAAGAGAGGCTCCCCGAGGCGCCACGCCCCCGATTCAGAGAGGCCACCCCCGCTTCCCCTGCGCCGCGCGGAAAAAGCACGACCTTCGCCCTGCATTCGAGGGGAAGCCCGATTGCCCTTGGCTGTGACCGGAGAGAAAGGCTGAGTCCCCTCGACTCCCTGGAGGCCACCCCACAGGTGCCAGTTATACCTGTCCCCTCCCCCCCTCCGGGGACCCCCGAGGGTCCTAGCTCCATGCCTGACGCGGACCCAGGGCGCTGCAGCGCCTCCTGGCGAATCCCGAGGCTGCTCGGGCCCCTGTCCGCTCGAAAGGAGGCATGGCGACCCCGCTGGGCTAACGGGGGGAGACGGGCCGGGGTACCCGCCGCAACTCGAGAATGCACCGCCGCAAGTCGAGAACACCCCCGTGAGGCCACGCCCATAGAGGGAGGAGGCGCTTTTCCCTTGCAGGGCATGGAGAGCATGCCCCGGCACCTGTTCCGGCTCCGAACGGGGCTTGACTCCTTGCGGGCGACTCCAGGTGTCCCCCCGAGATCCCCGGGCCAACCTGCCAAGAAAGCGGGGCTTCCCGCCACACCGCGAGGGCGTCCCCCGGGCCCCCCTCCTTGCGAGACGGGGCCCTTGGGATCTGCAGCGACGCGAGAGCCGTCCTGCCTTCTCTCTGGCGCTGCAACGGAGGCTGGACTCCCTCTAGGCGCCCCCAGAGGTTCCCTGGGATACCCGTGTCCACAGGCGAGCGGAACCCTGAGTCTCCAGAGGCCGCTCGCGAGGGGCCCCCCGTCGCCGTCGGCCCCTCCTCTCGAAAGGGGGGTCCAATCCCCTTCCTGAATGCCATCGCAATCCCTACATTCCCTCGCACCTCCAGAGCGGGACTCTCGCCTCTCCTGAGGTTCGAGAAGAGGCCCCAAGGGGCCAGTTCCCGGCCGCAAGACCAAAGGTCCCCGAGGAACCCCCATCGGCAAGCGAGTCCAGTTCCCTGGACGTGAGGCGAGGGGAAGCCCAGCAGCCCCTGGCGATGTCAAAGGAGGCCTGGACTTCTCAGAGGCAACAAGAGAGGCTCCCCGAGGCGCCACGCCCCCGATTCAGAGAGGCCACCCCCGCTTCCCCCTGCGCCGCGCGGAAAAAGCACGACCTTCGCCCCTGCATTCGAGGGGAAGCCCGATTGCCCTTGGCTGTGACCGGAGAGAAAGGCTGAGTCCCCTCGACTCCCTGGAGGCCACCCCACAGGTGCCAGTTATACCTGTCCCCTCCCCCCCTCCGGGGACCCCCCGAGGGTCCTAGCTCCATGCCTGACGCGGACCCAGGGCGCTGCAGCGCCTCCTGGCGAATCCCGAGGCTGCTCGGGCCCCTGTCCGCTCGAAAGGAGGCATGGCGACCCCGCTGGGCTAACGGGGGAGACGGGCCGGGGTACCCGCCGCAACTCGAGAATGCACCGCCGCAAGTCGAGAACACCCCCGTGAGGCCACGCCCATAGAGGGAGGAGGCGCTTTTCCCTTGCAGGGCATGGAGAGCATGCCCCGGCACCTGTTCCGGCTCCGAACGGGGCTTGACTCCTTGCGGGCGACTCCAGGTGTCCCCCGAGATCCCCGGGCCAACCTGCCAAGAAAGCGGGGCTTCCCGCCACACCGCGAGGGCGTCCCCCGGGCCCCCCTCCTTGCGAGACGGGGCCCTTGGGATCTGCAGCGACGCGAGAAGCCGTCCTGCCTTCTCTCTGGCGCTGCAACGGAGGCTGGACTCCCTCTAGGCGCCCCCAGAGGTTCCCTGGGATACCCGTGTCCACAGGCGAGCGGAACCCTGAGTCTCCAGAGGCCGCTCGCGAGGGGCCCCCCGTCGCCGTCGGCCCCTCCTCTCGAAAGGGGGGTCCAATCCCCTTCCTGAATGCCATCGCAATCCCTACATTCCCTCGCACCTCCAGAGCGGGACTCTCGCCTCTCCTGAGGTTCGAGAAGAGGCCCCAAAGGGGCCAGTTCCGGCCGCAAGACCAAAGGTCCCCGAGGAACCCCCATCGGCAAGCGAGTCCAGTTCCCTGGACGTGAGGCGAGGGGAAGCCCAGCAGCCCCTGGCGATGTCAAAGGAGGCCTGGACTTCTCAGAGGCAACAAGAGAGGCTCCCCGAGGCGCCACGCCCCCGATTCAGAGAGGCCACCCCCGCTTCCCCCCTGCGCCGCGCGGAAAAGCACGACCTTCGCCCCTGCATTCGAGGGGAAGCCCGATTGCCCTTGGCTGTGACCGGAGAGAAAGGCTGAGTCCCCTCGACTCCCTGGAGGCCACCCACAGGTGCCAGTTATACCTGTCCCCTCCCCCCCTCCGGGGACCCCCCGAGGGTCCTAGCTCCATGCCTGACGCGGACCCAGGGCGCTGCAGCGCCTCCTGGCGAATCCCGAGGCTGCTCGGGCCCCTGTCCGCTCGAAAGGAGGCATGGCGACCCCGCTGGGCTAACGGGGGAGACGGGCCGGGGTACCCGCCGCAACTCGAGAATGCACCGCCGCAAGTCGAGAACACCCCCGTGAGGCCACGCCCAGAGAGGGAGGAGGCTTTTTTTCCCTTGCAGGGCATGGAGAGCATGCCCCCGGCACCTGTTCCGGCTCCGAACGGGGCTTGACTCCTTGCGGGCGACTCCAGGTGTCCCCCGAGATCCCCGGGCCAACCTGCCAAGAAAGCGGGGCTTCTTCCCGCCACACCGCGAGGGCGTCCCCCGGGAGCCCCCCCTCCTTGCGAGACGGGGCCCTTGGGATCTGCAGCGACGCGAGAGCCGTCCTGCCTTCTCTCTGGCGCTGCAACGGAGGCTGGACTCCCTCTAGGCGCCCCCAGAGGTTCCCTGGGATACCCGTGTCCACAGGCGAGCGGAACCCTGAGTCTCCAGAGGCCGCTCGCGAGGGGCCCCCCGTCGCCGTCGGCCCCTCCTCTCGAAAGGGGGGTCCAATCCCCTTCCTGAATGCCATCGCAATCCCTACATTCCCTCGCCCCTCCAGAGCGGGACTCTCGCCTCTCCTGAGGTTCGAGAAGAGGCCCCAAGGGGCCAGTTCCGGCCGCAAGACCAAAGGTCCCCGAGGAACCCCCATCGGCAAGCGAGTCCAGTTCCCTGGACGTGAGGCGAGGGGAAGCCCAGCAGCCCCTGGCGATGTCAAAGGAGGCCTGGACTTCTCAGAGGCAACAAGAGAGGCTCCCCGAGGCGCCACGCCCCCGATTCAGAGAGGCCACCCCCGCTTCCCCCCTGCGCCGCGCGGAAAAGCACGACCTTCGCCCCTGCATTCGAGGGGAAGCCCGATTGCCCTTGGCTGTGACCGGAGAGAAAGGCTGAGTCCCCTCGACTCCCTGGAGGCCACCCCACAGGTGCCAGTTATACCTGTCCCCTCCCCCCCCCTCCGGGGACCCCCGAGGGTCCTAGCTCCATGCCTGACGCGGACCCAGGGCGCTGCAGCGCCTCCTGGCGAATCCCGAGGCTGCTCGGGCCCCTGTCCGCTCGAAAGGAGGCATGGCGACCCCGCTGGGCTAACGGGGGAGACGGGCCGGGGTACCCGCCGCAACTCGAGAATGCACCGCCGCAAGTCGAGAACACCCCCGTGAGGCCACGCCCATAGAGGGAGGAGGCGCTTTTCCCTTGCAGGGCATGGAGAGCATGCCCCGGCACCTGTTCCGGCTCCGAACGGGGCTTGACTCCTTGCGGGCGACTCCAGGTGTCCCCCGAGATCCCCGGGCCAACCTGCCAAGAAAGCGGGGCTTCCCGCCACACCGCGAGGGCGTCCCCCGGGCCCCCCTCCTTGCGAGACGGGGCCCTTGGGATCTGCAGCGACGCGAGAGCCGTCCTGCCTTCTCTCTGGCGCTGCAACGGAGGCTGGACTCCCTCTAGGCGCCCCCAGAGGTTCCCTGGGATACCCGTGTCCACAGGCGAGCGGAACCCTGAGTCTCCAGAGGCCGCTCGCGAGGGGCCCCCCGTCGCCGTCGGCCCCTCCTCTCGAAAGGGGGGTCCAATCCCCTTCCTGAATGCCATCGCAATCCCTACATTCCCTCGCCCCTCCAGAGCGGGACTCTCGCCTCTCCTGAGGTTCGAGAAGAGGCCCCAAGGGGCCAGTTCCGGCCGCAAGACCAAAGGTCCCCGAGGAACCCCCATCGGCAAGCGAGTCCAGTTCCCTGGACGTGAGGCGAGGGGAAGCCCAGCAGCCCCTGGCGATGTCAAAGGAGGCCTGGACTTCTCAGAGGCAACAAGAGAGGCTCCCCGAGGCGCCACGCCCCCGATTCAGAGAGGCCACCCCCGCTTCCCCCCTGCGCCGCGCGGAAAAGCACGACCTTCGCCCCTGCATTCGAGGGGAAGCCCGATTGCCCTTGGCTGTGACCGGAGAGAAAGGCTGAGTCCCCTCGACTCCCTGGAGGCCACCCCACAGGTGCCAGTTATACCTGTCCCCTCCCCCCCCCTCCGGGGACCCCCGAGGGTCCTAGCTCCATGCCTGACGCGGACCCAGGGCGCTGCAGCGCCTCCTGGCGAATCCCGAGGCTGCTCGGGCCCCTGTCCGCTCGAAAGGAGGCATGGCGACCCCGCTGGGCTAACGGGGGAGACGGGCCGGGGTACCCGCCGCAACTCGAGAATGCACCGCCGCAAGTCGAGAACACCCCCGTGAGGCCACGCCCATAGAGGGAGGAGGCGCTTTTCCCTTGCAGGGCATGGAGAGCATGCCCCGGCACCTGTTCCGGCTCCGAACGGGGGCTTGACTCCTTGCGGGCGACTCCAGGTGTCCCCCGAGATCCCCGGGCCAACCTGCCAAGAAAGCGGGGCTTCCCGCCACACCGCGAGGGCGTCCCCCCGGGCCCCCCTCCTTGCGAGACGGGGCCCTTGGGATCTGCAGCGACGCGAGAGCCGTCCTGCCTTCTCTCTGGCGCTGCAACGGAGGCTGGACTCCCTCTAGGCGCCCCCAGAGGTTCCCTGGGATACCCGTGTCCACAGGCGAGCGGAACCCTGAGTCTCCAGAGGCCGCTCGCGAGGGGCCCCCCGTCGCCGTCGGCCCCTCCTCTCGAAAGGGGGGTCCAATCCCCTTCCTGAATGCCATCGCAATCCCTACATTCCCTCGCACCTCCAGAGCGGGACTCTCGCCTCTCCTGAGGTTCGAGAAGAGGCCCCAAGGGGCCAGTTCCGGCCGCAAGACCAAAGGTCCCCGAGGAACCCCCCATCGGCAAGCGAGTCCAGTTCCCTGGACGTGAGGCGAGGGGAAGCCCAGCAGCCCCTGGCGATGTCAAAGGAGGCCTGGACTTCTCAGAGGCAACAAGAGAGGCTCCCCGAGGCGCCACGCCCCCCCGATTCAGAGAGGCCACCCCCGCTTCCCCCTGCGCCGCGCGGAAAAGCACGACCTTCGCCCCTGCATTCGAGGGGAAGCCCGATTGCCCTTGGCTGTGACCGGAGAGAAAGGCTGAGTCCCCTCGACTCCCTGGAGGCCACCCCACAGGTGCCAGTTATACCTGTCCCCTCCCCCCCCCTCCGGGGACCCCCGAGGGTCCTAGCTCCATGCCTGACGCGGACCCAGGGCGCTGCAGCGCCTCCTGGCGAATCCCGAGGCTGCTCGGGCCCCTGTCCGCTCGAAAAGGAGGCATGGCGACCCCGCTGGGCTAACGGGGGAGACGGGCCGGGGGTACCCGCCGCAACTCGAGAATGCACCGCCGCAAGTCGAGAACACACCCCCGTGAGGCCACGCCCATAGAGGGAGGAGGCGCTTTTCCCTTGCAGGGCATGGAGAGCATGCCCCGGCACCTGTTTCCGGCTCCGAACGGGGCTTGACTCCTTGCGGGCGACTCCAGGTGTCCCCCCGAGATCCCCGGGCCAACCTGCCAAGAAAGCGGGGCTTCCCGCCACACCGCGAGAGGGCGTCCCCCGGGCCCCCCTCCTTGCGAGACGGGGCCCTTGGGATCTGCAGCGACTCGAGAGCCGTCCTGCCTTCTCTCTGGCGCTGCAACGGAGGCTGGACTCCCTCTAGGCGCCCCCAGAGGTTCCCTGGGATACCCGTGTCCCACAGGCGAGCGGAACCCTGAGTCTCCAGAGGCCGCTCGCGAGGGGCCCCCCGTCGCCGTCGGCCCCTCCTCTCGAAAGGGGGGTCCAATCCCCTTCCTGAATGCCATCGCAATCCCTACATTCCCTCGCCCCTCCAGAGCGGGACTCTCGCCTCTCCTGAGGTTCGAGAAGAGGCCCCAAGGGGCCAGTTCCGGCCGCAAGACCAAAGGTCCCCGAGGAACCCCCATCGGCAAGCGAGTCCAGTTCCCTGGACGTGAGGCGAGGGGAAGCCCAGCAGCCCCTGGCGATGTCAAAGGAGGCCTGGACTTCTCAGAGGCAACAAGAGAGGCTCCCCGAGGCGCCACGCCCCCGATTCAGAGAGGCCACCCCCGCTTCCCCCTGCGCCGCGCGGAAAAGCACGACCTTCGCCCCTGCATTCGAGGGGAAGCCCGATTGCCCTTGGCTGTGACCGGAGAGAAAGGCTGAGTCCCCTCGACTCCCTGGAGGCCACCCCACAGGTGCCAGTTATACCTGTCCCCTCCCCCCCTCCGGGGACCCCCGAGGGTCCTAGCTCCATGCCTGACGCGGACCCAGGGCGCTGCAGCGCCTCCTGGCGAATCCCGAGGCTGCTCGGGCCCCTGTCCGCTCGAAAAGGAGGCATGGCGACCCCGCTGGGCTAACGGGGGAGACGGGCCGGGGTACCCGCCGCAACTCGAGAATGCACCGCCGCAAGTCGAGAACACCCCCGTGAGGCCACGCCCATAGAGGGAGGAGGCGCTTTTCCCTTGCAGGGCATGGAGAGCATGCCCCGGCACCTGTTCCGGCTCCGAACGGGGCTTGACTCCTTGCGGGCGACTCCAGGTGTCCCCCGAGATCCCCGGGCCAACCTGCCAAGAAAGCGGGGGCTTCCCGCCACACCGCGAGGGCGTCCCCCGGGCCCCCCTCCTTGCGAGACGGGGCCCTTGGGATCTGCAGCGACTCGAGAGCCGTCCTGCCTTCTCTCCGGCGCTGCAACGGAGGCTGGACTCCCTCTAGGCGCCCCCAGAGGTTCCCTGGGATACCCGTGTCCACAGGCGAGCGGAAACCCTGAGTCTCCAGAGGCCGCTCGCGAGGGGCCCCCCCGTCGCCGTCGGCCCCTCCTCTCGAAAGGGGGGTCCAATCCCCTTCCTGAATGCCATCGCAATCCCTACATTCCCTCGCACCTCCAGAGCGGGACTCTCGCCTCTCCTGAGGTTCGAGAAGAGGCCCCAAGGGGCCAGTTCCGGCCGCAAGACCAAAGGTCCCCGAGGAACCCCCATCGGAAGCGAGTCCAGTTCCCTGGACGTGAGGCGAGGGGAAGCCCCCAGCAGCCCCTGGCGATGTCAAAGGAGGCCTGGACATTCTCAGAGGCAACAAGAGAGGCTCCCCGAGGCGCCCGCCACGCCACCCCGATTCAGAGAGGCCGCCCCCGCTTCCCCCTGCGCCGCGCGGAAAAGCACGACCTTCGCCCCTGCATTTCGAGGGGAAGCCCGATTGCCCTTGGCTGTGACCGGAGAGAAAGGCTGGTCCCCTGCAGGGATGGAGAGCATGCCGCGGCACCAATCTCCGGCTTCGAAGGGGGCTCGGACTCTTCTGGGGGACTCCAGGTTGTCCGAGATCCACGGGCCAACCTGCCAAGAAAGCGGGCTTCCGGCACCTAGGAGTGCGGTCCCGAGGCCTCCTTCTTGCGAGACGGGGCCTTGGGATCTGCCGCGACTCGAGCCGTCCTGCCTTTCTCATGGCGCTGCAAGGAGGGCTGGGACTCCCTCTAGGCGGCCCAGAGGTTCCCTGGGTACCTGGTACCCAGGCGGAAACACTCATGTCTCCAAAGGAGGCCTGCGAGGGACTTCTCCACCCCTCAACAAGAGATGTTCCAATCCCACTCCTGATCGGCCATCGAGCCCATTCTTCTCGCACCTCCAGAGCGGGACTCTCTCCTGAGTTTTCGAGAAGAGGTCCCCAAGGGGAAGCCCAGCAAGTCCCCTGGCACCCGATGTGGAACCCCCATCGGAAGGCGAGTCCAGTTCCCCTGCGGAAGAAAAGAGCGCCCAGTGCCCCCTTTGGCGATTTGTGGGAGGCCTGGACTTCTAAGAGGCAACAAGAGAGGCTCCCCGAGGCGGCCACGCCCCCGATCAGAGAGGCCACCCCCGCTTCTCCGTGTGCGCCGCGCGGAAACAAACAGCAGCAACGACCTTCGCCCCTGCATTCGAGGGGGGAAGCCCGATTGCCCTTGGCTGTGACCGGAGAGAAAGGCTGATCCCCCCTCGACTCCCTGGAGGCCACCCCACAGGTGCCAGTTATACCTGTCCCCTCCCCCCCTCCTGGGACCCCCGAGGGTCCTAGCTCCATGCCTGACGCGGACCCAGGGCGCTGCAGCGGCCTCCTGGCGAATCCCGAGGCTGCTCGGGGCCCCTGTCCGCTCGGACAGGGAGGCCATGGCGACCCCGCTGGGCTAAGGGGGGAGGCGGGGCCGGGGTTACCCGCCGCAACTCGAGATAATGCACCGCCGCCAAGTCTGACAACACCCCCGTGAGGGCCAGCCATAGAGGAGGGA
>JAGTYA010000626.1:0-20800 GCA_024291935.2 Okapia johnstoni | reverse complement strand
ACGTTCCAGGGCACTGTCCTAAGCCTACCTGAGCTTTGGGGGAGGTCACTGTCCATTCTTTCACGACTACCATAAAAAAGGTAGCCCAAGGGATGCTTATTCAGTCTTCCCTGGTGCAAGAGGTGTTTGGCTGTGAAGACGCCAGAACAATGGCTCTGCTCCCAGGGCCTCAGTTTCCCAGTCAGAACAGACCTAGTCTCCAGAGCTCTCTGCTACAGAGCAGACATGGGGAAATGAGCTCGCTGTGGAGGGTGCCTTCACGTTCCAGGGCACTGTCGAAGCCTTACCTGGGCTTTGGGAGCCTAGGCACTGTGGCCTCTTTCACTGACTTTCCAGGTATCACTTCCCAGCCCCTTGTGATTTTCAGCCAGATGCAGCCTTGCAGGGTCTCTTTCTTAGAGTCAAAAAAAGGTAGCCCAAGGGACTGCTTATTCAGTCTTCCCTGGTGCAAGAGGTGTTTGGCTGTGAAGACGCCAGAACAATGGCTCTGCTCCCAGGGCCTCAGTTTCCCAGTCAGAACAGACCCTAGTCTCCAGAGCTCTCTGCTACAGAGCAGACATGGGGAAAAAGCGCTGTGGAGGGGTTCCTTCACGTTCCAGGGCACTGTCGAAGCCTTACCTGGGCTTTGGAGCCTAGGCACTGTGGCCTCTTTCACTGACTTTCCAGGTATCACTTCCCAGCCCCTTGTGATTTTCAGCCAGATGCAGCCTTGCAGGGTCTCTTCCTTAGAGTCAAAAAAAGGTAGCCCAAGGGACTGCTTATTCAGTCTTCCCTGGTGCAAGAGGTGTTTGGCTGTGAAGACGCCAGAACAATGGCTCTGCTCCCAGGGCCTCAGTTTCCCAGTCAGAACAGACCTAGTCTCCAGAGCTCTCTGCTACAGAGCAGACATGGGGAAAATAGCGCTGTGGAGGGTGCCTTCACGTTCCAGGGCACTGTCGAAGCCTTACCTGGGCTTTGGAGCCTAGGCACTGTGGCCTCTTTCACTGACTTTCCAGGTATCACTTCCCAGCCCCTTGTGATTTTCAGCCAGATGCAGCCTTGCAGGGTCTCTTCCTTAGAGTCAAAAAAGGTAGCCCAAGGGACTGCTTATTCAGTCTTCCCTGGTGCAAGAGGTGTTTGGCTGTGAAGACGCCAGAACAATGGCTCTGCTCCCAGGGCCTCAGTTTTCCCAGTCAGAACAGACCTAGTCTCCAGAGCTCTCTGCTACAGAGCAGACATGGGGAAATAGCTCTGAGGAGGGTGCCTTGACGGCTCCCTGGGGCACTGGGGAAGCCTTACCTGGGCTTTGGGCCTAGGCACTGTGGCCTCTTTCACTGACTTTCCAGGTATCACTTCTTCCCAGCCCCTTGTGATTTTCAGCCAGATGCAGCCTTGCAGGGTCTCTTCCTTAGAGTCAAAAAAGGTAGCCCAAGGGACTGCTTATTCAGTCTTCCCTGGTGCAAGAGGTGTTTTGGCTGTGAAGACGCCAGAACAATGGCTCTGCTCCCAGGGCCTCAGTTTCCCAGTCAGAACAGACCTAGTCTCCAGAGCTCTCTGCTACAGAGCAGACATGGGGAAAAAAGCGCTGTGGAGGGTGCCTTCACGTTCCAGGGCACTGTCGAAGCCTTACCTGGGCTTTGGAGCCTAGGCACTGTGGCCTCTTTCACTGACTTTCCAGGTATCACTTCCCAGCCCCTTGTGATTTTCAGCCAGATGCAGCCTTGCAGGGTCTCTTCCTTAGAGTCAAAAAAAAGTAGCCCAAGGGACTGCTTATTCAGTCTTCCCTGGTGCAAGAGGTGTTTGGCTGTGAAGACGCCAGAACAATGGCTCTGCTCCCAGGGCCTCAGTTTCCCAGTCAGAACAGACCTAGTCTCCAGAGCTCTCTGCTACAGAGCAGACATGGGGAAAAAGCGCTGTGGAGGGTGCCTTCACGTTCCCAGGGCACTGTCGAAGCCTTACCTGGGCTTTGGAGCCTAGGCACTGTGGCCTCTTTCACTGACTTTCCAGGTATCACTTCCCAGCCCCTTGTGATTTTCAGCCAGATGCAGCCTTGCAGGGTCTCTTCCTTAGAGTCAAAAAAGGTAGCCCAAGGGACTGCTTATTCAGTCTTCCCTGGTGCAAGAGGTGTTTGGCTGTGAAGACGCCAGAAACAATGGCTCTGCTCCCAGGGCCTCAGTTTCCCAGTCAGAACAGACCTAGTCTCCAGAGCTCTCTGCTACAGAGCAGACATGGGGAAAAAGCGCTGTGGAGGGTGCCTTCACGTTCCCTGGGCCTTGGTCGAAGCCCTTACCGGGTTTGGAGCCTAGGCACTGTGGCCTCTTTCACTGACTTTCCAGGTATCACTTCCCAGCCCCTTGTGATTTTCAGCCAGATGCAGCCTTGCAGGGTCTCTTCCTTAGAGTCAAAAAAGGTAGCCCAAGGGACTGCTTATTCAGTCTTCCCTGGTGCAAGAGGTGTTTGGCTGTGAAGACGCCAGAACAAATGGCTCTGCTCCCAGGGCCTCAGTTTCCCAGTCAGAACAGACCTAGTCTCCAGAGCTCTCTGCTACAGAGCAGACATGGGGAAAATAGCTCTGTGGAGGGTGCCTTGACGTTCCAGGGCACTTCGGGAAGCCCTACCCTGGGCTTTGGGGCCTAGGCACTGTGGCCTCTTTCACTGACTTTCCAGGTATCACTTCCCAGCCCTTGTGATTTTCAGCCAGATGCAGCCTTGCAGGGTCTCTTCCTTAGAGTCAAAAAAAGGTAGCCCAAGGGACTGCTTATTCAGTCTTCCCTGGTGCAAGAGGTGTTTTGGCTGTGAAGACGCCAGAACAATGGCTCTGCTCCCAGGGCCTCAGTTTCCCAGTCAGAACAGACCTAGTCTCCAGAGCTCTCTGCTACAGAGCAGACATGGGGAAATAGCTCTGTGGAGGGTGCCTTCACGTTCCAGGGGCACTGGTCGAAGCCTTACCCGGGCTTTGGGAGCCTAGGCACTGTGGCCTCTTTCACTGACTTTCCAGGTATCACTTCTTCCCAGCCCCTTGTGATTTTCAGCCAGATGCAGCCTTGCAGGGTCTCTTCCTTAGAGTCAAAAAAAGGTAGCCCAAGGGACTGCTTATTCAGTCTTCCCTGGTGCAAGAGGTGTTTGGCTGTGAAGGCGCCAGAACCAATGAAGACAATGGCTCTGCTCCCAGGGCCTCAGTTTCCCAGTCAGAACAGACCTAGTTCCAGAGCTCTCTGCTACAGAGCAGACATGGGGAAAAAGCCTTAGCGCTGAGGAGGGTTCCTTCACGTTCCAGGGCACTGTCGAAGCCTCCTGACCTGGGCTTTGGGAGCCTAGGCACTGTGGCCTCTTTCACACTGACTTTTCCAGGTATCACTTCCAGCCCCTTTGTGATTTTCAGATGCAGATGGCAGCCTTTGCAGGGTCTCTTCCTTAGAGTCAAAAAAAAGAAGGCCCAAGGGACTGCTTATTCAGTCTTTTTTCCCTGGTGCAAGAGGTGTTTGGCTGTGAAGAAGACGCCAGAACAATGGCTCTGCTCCCAGGGCCTCAGTTTCCCCAGTCAGAACAGACCTAGTCTCCAGAGCTCTCTCCCTGCTACAGAGCAGACATGGGGAAAAAGCTCTGAGGAGGGTGCCCTTCACGGCTTCCAGGGCACTGGGCGAAGCCCTACCCGGGCTTTGGAGCCTAGGCACTGTGGCCTCTTTCACTGACTTTCCAGGTATCACTTCCCAGCCCCTTGTGATTTTCAGCCAGATGCAGCCTTGCAGGGTCTCTTCCTTAGAGTCAAAAAAGGTAGCCCCAAGGGACTGCTTATTCAGTTCTTCCCTGGTGCAAAGAGGTGTTTGGCTGTGAAGAACGCCAGAACAATGGCTCTGCTTTTCAGGGGCCTCAGTTTCCCAGTCAGAACAGACCTAGTCTCCAGAGCTCTCTGCTACAGAGCAGACATGGGGAAATAGCTCTGAGGAGGGTTCCTTGAGGCTTCCAGGCCTTGGGAAGCCCTTACCTGGGGCTTTGGGAGCCTAGGCACTGTGGCCTCTTTCACTGACTTTCCAGGTATCACTTCCCCAGCCCCTTGTGATTTTTCAGCCAGATGCAGCCTTGCAGGGTCTCTTCCTTAGAGTTCAAAAAAGGTAGCCCAAGGGACTGCTTATTCAGTCTTTCCCTGGTGCAAAGAGGTGTTTGGCTGTGAAAGACGCCCTCAGAAACAATGGCTCTGCTCCCAGGGCCTCAGTTTCCCCAGTCAGAAACAGACCTAGTCTCCAGAGCTCTCTGCTACAGAGCAGACATTGGGGAAAAAGCGCTGTGGAGGGTGCCTTCACGTTCCAGGGCACTGTCGATCGAAGCTTACTTACCTGGGCTTTGGGAGCCTAGGCACTGTGGCCTCTTTCACTGACTTTTCCAGGTATCACTTCCCAGCCCCTTGTGATTTTCAGCCAGATGCAGCCTTGCAGGGTCTCTTCCTTAGAGTCAAAAAAAAAGTATAGCCCAAGGGACTGCTTATTTCAGTCTTCCCTGGTGCAAGAGGTGTTTTTGGCTGTGAAGACGCCAGAACAATGGCTCTGCTCCCAGGGCCTCAGTTTCCCAGTCAGAACAGACCTAGTCTCCAGAGCTCTCTGCTAGCAGAGCAGACATGGGGGAAAAAAAGCGCTGTGGAGGGTTGTCCTTCACGTTCCCTGGGCACTGTCGAAGCCCCTTACCTGGTGGCTGCTAGGAGCCTAGGCACTGTGGCCTCTTTCACTGACTTTCCAGGTATCACTTCCCAGCCCCTTGTGATTTTCAGCCAGATGCAGCCTTGCAGGGTCTCTTCCTTTAGAGTCAAAAAAAGGTAGCCCAAGGGTACTGCTTATTCAGTCTTCCCTGGTGCAAGAGGTGGTTTGGCTGTGAAGAGAGACGCCAGAACAATGGCTTCTGCTCCCAGGGGCCTCAGTTTCCCAGTCAGAACAGACCTAGTCTCCAGAGCTCTCTGCTACAGAGCAGACATGGGGAAAAAGCTCTGTGGGAGGGTGCCTTGCACGTTCCCTGGGCCACTGGTCGAAGCCTTACACTGGGCTTTGGGGCCTAGGCACTGTGTGGCCTCTTTCACTGACTTTCCAGGTATCACTTCCCAGCCCCTTGTGATTTTCAGCCAGATGCAGCCTTGCAGGGTCTCTTCCTTAGAGTCAAAAAAAGGTAGCCCAAGGGACTGCTTATTCAGTCTTCCCTGGTGCAAGAGGTGTTTGGCTGTGAAGACGCCAGAACAATGGCTCTGCTCCCAGGGCCTCAGTTTCCCCAGTCAGAACAGACCTAGTCTCCAGAGCTCTCTGCTACAGAGCAGACATGGGGAAAAAGCGTCTGTGGAGGGTTCCTGCTCCACGTTCCAGGGCACTTGGGGAAGCCTTACCTGGGTGTGGAGCCTAGGCACTGTGGCCTCTTTCACACTGACTTTCCAGGTATCACTTTCCCAGCCCCTTGTGATTTTCAGCCAGATGCAGCCTTGCAGGGTCTCTTCCTTAGAGTCAAAAAAGGTAGCCCAAGGGACCTGCTTATTCAGTCTTCCCTGGTGCAAGAGGTGTTTGGCTGTGAAGACGCCAGAACAATGGCTCTGGCTCCCAGGGCCTCAGTTTCCCAGTCAGAACAGACCTAGTCTCCAGAGCTCTCTGGCTACAGAGCAGACATGGGGAAATAGCTCTGAGGAGGGTTCCTTGAGGCTCCCTGCCTTTGGGGAAAGCCTACCCGGGTGCTGGAGCCTAGGCACTGTGGCCTCTTTTCACTGACTTTTCCAGGTGTCAGTTCCCTGGAGCCCCTTGAGTGATTTTCAGCCAGAATGCAGCCTTTGCAGGTGGGTCTCTCCTTAGAGTCAAAAAAGGTAGCCCAAGGGATGCTGCTTATTCGTCAGGTCTTCCCTGGTGCAAGAGGTGTTTGGCTGTGAATGACGCCAGCAAACAATGGCTCTGCTCCCAGGGCCTCAGTTTCCCAGTCAGAAACAGACCTGTCTCCAAGAGCTCTCTGCTACAGAGCAGATCATCTGGAAAAAGCTCCTAGTGCGGAGGGTGCCTTCACGTTCCAGGGCACTGCGCCGCGAAGCCTTTACCTGGGCTTTGGTGAGCATTGGCACTGTTGCCTCTATTCACTGAAGGTAATCATTCCAGGCCCATTGTAGATTTTTCCAGATGCTGCCCTTGCAGCGTCTCTTCACTGTGAGTTCTCCAGTCTAGGCCCAAAGGGAGGCTTTTCTTTCAGCTGTCCCTGGTGCAAGATCCGTGTGTTTCTGCTATGAAGACGCCAGAACAATGGCTCTGCTACCAGGGCCCTCAGTTTCCCAGTCATAGTAGAGATAGCTAGTCTCCTCAGAGCTCTCTGTGGCTCAAGGCAGACATTGGGGAAAAAAAAAGCGTCCAGGTGTGGAGGGTGCCTTTCACGTTCCAGGGCCACTGTCGGAAGCCTTTACCCTGGGCTATTGGTGCTAGGAACTGTGGCCTCTTTCACTGACTTTCCAGGTATACGCTGGCGCCAGGGCCTCAGTTTCACCAGATGCAGCCTTGCAGGGTCTCTTCCTTAGAGTCAAAAAAGGTAGCCCAAGGGACTGCTTATTCAGTCTTCCCTGGTGCAAGAGGTGTTTGGCTGTGAAGACGCCCAGAACAATGGCTCTGCTCCCAGGGCCTCAGTTTCCCAGTCAGAACAGACCTAGTCTCCAGAGCTCTCTGCTACAGAGCAGACATGGGGAAAAAGCTCTGAGGGAGGGTTCCTTCAGGCTCCCTGCCACTGTGGGGAAGCCCTACCCGGGTGCTGGAGCCTAGGCACTGTGGCCTCTTTCACTGACTTTCCAGGTATCACTTCCCAGCCCCTTGTGATTTTCAGCCAGATGCAGCCTTGCAGGGTCTCTTCCTTAGAGTCAAAAAAAGTAGCCCAAGGGACTGCTTATTCAGTCTTCCCTGGTGCAAGAGGTGTTTGGCTGTGAAGACGCCAGAACAATGGCTCTGCTCCCAGGGCCTCAGTTTCCCAGTCAGAACAGACCTAGTCTCCAGAGCTCTCTCTGCTACAGAGCAGACATGGGGAAAAAGCTCTGAGGAGGGTGCCTTCACGTTCCAGGGCACTGTCGAAGCCTTACCTGGGCTTTGGGGCCTAGGCACTGTGGCCTCTTTCACTGACTTTCCAGGTATCACTTCCCAGCCCCTTGTGATTTTCAGCCAGATGCAGCCTTGCAGGGTCTCTTCCTTAGAGTCAAAAAAGGTAGCCCAAGGGACTGCTTATTCAGTCTTCCCTGGTGCAAGAGGTGTTTGGCTGTGAAGACGCCAGAACAATGGCTCTGCTCCCAGGGCCTCTGTTTCCCAGTCAGAACAGACCAAGTCTCCAGAGCTCTCTGCTACAGAGCAGACATGGGGAAAAAGCGCTGTGGAGGGTGGTTCACGTTCCAGGGCACTGTCGAAGCCTTACCTGGGCTTTTGAGCCTAGGCACTGTGGCCTCTTTCACTGACTTTCCAGGTATCACTTCCCAGCCCCTTGTGATTTTCAGCCAGATGCAGCCTTGCAGGGTCTCTTCCTTAGAGTCAAAAAAGGTAGCCCAAGGGACTGCTTATTCAGTCTTCCCTGGTGCAAGAGGTGTTTGGCTGTGAAGACGCCAGAACAATGGCTCTGCTCCCAGGGCCTCAGTTTCCCAGTCAGAACAGACCTAGTCTCCAGAGCTCTCTGCTACAGAGCAGACATGGGGAAAAAGCGCTGTGAGAGGGTTCCTTGAGGTTCCCTGCACTGTCGAAGCCCTACCTGGGCTTTGGAGCCTAGGCACTGTGGCCTCTTTCACTGACTTTCCAGGTATCACTTCCCAGCCCCTTGTGATTTTCAGCCAGATGCAGCCTTGCAGGGTCTCTTCCTTAGAGTCAAAAAAGGTAGCCCAAGGGACTGCTTATTCAGTCTTCCCTGGTGCAAGAGGTGTTTGGCTGTGAAGACGCCAGAACAATGGCTCTGCTCCCAGGGCCTCAGTTTCCCAGTCAGAACAGACCTAGTCTCCAGAGCTCTCTGCTACAGAGCAGACATGGGGAAAAAGCTCTGTGGAGGGTGCCTTCACGTTCCAGGGCACTGTCGAAGCCTTACCTGGGCTTTGGAGCCTAGGCACTGTGGCCTCTTTCACTGACTTTCCAGGTATCACTTCCCAGCCCCTTGTGATTTTCAGCCAGATGCAGCCTTGCAGGGTCTCTTCCTTAGAGTCAAAAAAGGTAGCCCAAGGGACTGCTTATTCAGTCTTCCCTGGTGCAAGAGGTGTTTGGCTGTGAAGACGCCAGAACAATGGCTCTGCTCCCAGGGCCTCAGTTTCCCAGTCAGAACAGACCTAGTCTCCAGAGCTCTCTGCTACAGAGCAGACATGGGGAAAAAAGCGCTGTGGAGGGTGCCTTCACGTTCCAGGGCACTGTCGAAGCCTTACCTGGGCTTTGGAGCCTAGGCACTGTGGCCTCTTTCACTGACTTTCCAGGTATCACTTCCCAGCCCCTTGTGATTTTCAGCCAGATGCAGCCTTGCAGGGTCTCTTCCTTAGAGTCAAAAAAGGTAGCCCAAGGGACTGCTTATTCAGTCTTCCCTGGTGCAAGAGGTGTTTGGCTGTGAAGACGCCAGAACAATGGCTCTGCTCCCAGGGCCCTCAGTTTCCCAGTCAGAACAGACCTAGTCTCCAGAGCTCTCTGCTACAGAGCAGACATGGGGAAAAAGCTCTGAGGAGGGTTCCCTTCACGTTCCAGGCCACTGTCGAAGCCTTACCTGGGCTTTGGAGCCTAGGCACTGTGGCCTCTTTTTCACTGACTTTCCAGGTATCACTTCCCAGCCCCTTGTGATTTTCAGCCAGATGCAGCCTTGCAGGGTCTCTTCCTTAGAGTCAAAAAAGGTAGCCCAAGGGACTGCTTATTCAGTCTTCCCTGGGTGCAAGAGGTGTTTGGCTGTGAAGACGCCAGAAACAATGGCTCTGCTCCCAGGGCCTCAGTTTCCCAGTCAGAACAGACCTAGTCTCCAGAGCTCTCTGCTGCTACAGAGCAGACATGGGGAAAAAGCTCTGAGGAGGGTGCCTTCACGTTCCCTGGCACTGGGAAGCCTTACCTGGGCTTTGGGCCTAGGCACTGTGGCCTCTTTCACTGACTTTCCAGGTATCACTTCCCAGCCCCTTGTGATTTTCAGCCAGATGCAGCCTTGCAGGGTCTCTTCCTTAGAGTCAAAAAAGGTAGCCCAAGGGACTGCTTATTCAGTCTTCCCTGGTGCAAGAGGTGTTTGGCTGTGAAGACGCCAGAACAATGGGCTCTGCTCCCAGGGCCTCAGTTTCCCAGTCAGAACAGACCTAGTCTCCAGAGCTCTCTGCTACAGAGCAGAGACATGGGGAAAAGCGCTGAGGAGGGTGCCTTCACGTTCCAGGGCACTGTCGAAGCCTTACCTGGGCTTTGGAGCCTAGGCACTGTGGCCTCTTTCACTGACTTTCCAGGGTATCACTTCCCAGCCCCTTGTGATTTTCAGCCAGATGCAGCCTTGCAGGGTCTCTTCCTTAGAGTCAAAATAGAGGCAAAAAAGGTAGCCAAAGGGACTGCTTATTCAGTCTTCCACCTGTGGACAGTGAAGGTGTTTTGGATTTGCGCTGCTGAAGCACAACCTCTACGCGCCAGAACAATGGCTCTGACTCCCAGGGCCGTTCAGTTTTCCCAGTCAGAACAACCTATCTCCCAGAGCTCTCTGCTGACAGAGCAGTCACATATAGGGGAAAAAAGCGCTGTGGAGGGTGCCATTTCACGTCTCCAGGGCAATCACTGGAACGAAGCCTCACGTTATGGGCTCTGGTAGCGCTAGGCCACTGTGGCATCTTCACTGACTGCTCAGATCGATCAAACTTCCCAGCCCCTTCGTGATTTTCACAGATGCCGCCCACTTGCAGGGTCTCTTCTTAGAGTGCAAAAAAGGTCAGAGAACCCCAAGGGACATGACCCTGCTTATGTCAGTCTTATCCTGGTGGCCACAGAGGTGTTTGGGCTGTGAGATGTAAGCCAGAACAAATGCGGCTCATGCTCCCGGGCCGCCTACAGTTTTCACTACGTCACAACAGACCTAGTCTTCCGAGATCTCACCTCTGACTACAGGAGCAGACATAGGCCAGACCAAAGCTCTGAGGAGGGTTCCCTTCACGTTCCCTGGCACTGTCGAAGCCCTACCTGGGCTTTGGAGCCTAGGCACTGTGGCCTCTTTCACTGACTTTCCAGGTATCACTTCCCAGCCCCTTGTGATTTTCAGCCAGATGCAGCCTTGCAGGGTCTCTTCCTTAGAGTCAAAAAAGGTAGCCCAAGGGACTGCTTATTCAGTCTTCCCTGGTGCAAGAGGTGTTTGGCTGTGAAGACGCCAGAACAATGGCTCTGCTCCCAGGGCCTCAGTTTCCCAGTCAGAACAGACCTAGTCTCCAGAGCTCTCTGCTACAGAGCAGACATGGGGAAAAAGCTCTGTGGAGGGTGCCTTCACGTTCCAGGGCACTGTCGAAGCCTTACCTGGGCTTTGGAGCCTAGGCACTGTGGCCTCTTTCACTGACTTTCCAGGTATCACTTCCCAGCCCCTTGTGATTTTCAGCCAGATGCAGCCTTGCAGGGTCTCTTCCTTAGAGTCAAAAAAGGTAGCCCAAGGGACTGCTTATTCAGTCTTCCCTGGTGCAAGAGGTGTTTGGCTGTGAAGACGCCAGAACAATGGCTCTGCTCCCAGGGCCTCAGTTTCCCAGTCAGAACAGACCTAGTCTCCAGAGCTCTCTGCTACAGAGCAGACATGGGGAAAAAAAGCGCTGTGGAGGGTGCCTTCACGTTCCCCTGCTTGTCGAAGCCTTACCTGGGCTTTGGAGGCCTAGGCACTGTGGCCTCTTTCACTGACTTTCCAGGTATCACTTCCCAGCCCCTTTGTGATTTTCAGCCAGATGCAGCCTTGCAGGTTCGCTTCCTTAGAGTGAAAAAAGGTAGCCCAAGGGACTGCTTATTCAGTCTTCCCTGGTGCAAGAGGTGTTTGGCTGTGAAGGCGCCAGAACAATGGCTCTGCTCCCAGGGCCTTCAGTTTCCCAGTCAGAACAGACCTAGTCTTCAGAGCTCTCTGCTACAGAGCAGACTTGGGGAAAAAGCGCTGTGGAGGGTGCCTTCACGTTCCAGGGCACTGTCGAAGCCTTACCTGGGCTTTGGAGCCTAGGCACTGTGGCCTCTTTCACTGACTTTCCAGGTATCACTTCCCAGCCCCTTGTGATTTTCAGCCAGATGCAGCCTTGCAGGGTCTCTTCCTTAGAGTCAAAAAAGGTAGCCCAAGGGACTGCTTATTCAGTCTTCCCTGGTGCAAGAGGTGTTTGGCTGTGAAGACGCCAGAACAATGGCTCTGCTCCCAGGGCCTCAGTTTCCCAGTCAGAACAGACCTAGTCTCCAGAGCTCTCTGCTACAGAGCAGACATGGGGAAAAAGCGCTGTGGAGGGTGCCTTCACGTTCCAGGGCACTGTCGAAGCCTTACCTGGGCTTTGGAGCCTAGGCACTGTGGCCTCTTTCACTGACTTTCCAGGTATCACTTCCCAGCCCCTTGTGATTTTCAGCCAGATGCAGCCTTGCAGGGTCTCTTCCTTAGAGTCAAAAAAAAGGTAGCCCAAGGGACTGCTTATTCAGTCTTCCCTGGTGCAAGAGGTGTTTGGCTGTGAAGACGCCAGAACAATGGCTCTGCTCCCAGGGCCTCAGTTTCCCAGTCAGAACAGACCTAGTCTCCAGAGCTCTCTGCTACAGAGCAGACATGGGGAAAAAGCGCTGTGGAGGGTGTGCCTTCACGTTCCAGGGCACTGTCGAAGCCTTACCTGGGCTTTGGGGGCCTAGGCACTGTGGCCTCTTTCACTGACTTTCCAGGTATCACTTCCCAGCCCCTTGTGATTTTCAGCCAGATGCAGCCTTGCAGGGTCTCTTCCTTAGAGTCAAAAAAAAGGTAGCCCAAGGGACTGCTTATTCAGTCTTCCCTGGTGCAAGAGGTGTTTGGCTGTGAAGACGCCAGAACAATGCTCTGCTCCCAGGGCCTCAGTTTCCCAGTCAGAACAGACCTAGTCTCCAGAGCTCTCTGCTACAGAGCAGACATGGGGAAAAAAGCTCTGTGGAGGGTGCCTTCACGTTCCAGGGCACTGTCGAAGCCTTACCTGGGGGGCTGCTGGAGCCTAGGCACTGTGGCCTCTTTCACTGACTTTCCAGGTATCACTTCCCAGCCCCTTGTGATTTTCAGCCAGATGCAGCCTTGCAGGGTCTCTTCCTTAGAGTCAAAAAAAGGTAGCCCCCAAGGGACTGCTTATTCAGTCTTCCCTGGTGCAAGAGGTGTTTGGCTGTGAAAGACGCCAGAAACAATGGCTCTGCTCCCAGGGCCTCAGTTTCCCAGTCAGAACAGACCTAGTCTCCAGAGCTCTCTGCTACAGAGCAGACATGGGGAAAAAGCGCTGTGGAGGGTGCCTTCACGTTCCAGGGCACTGTCGAAGCCTTACCCTGGGCTTTGGAGCCTAGGCACTGTGGCCTCTTTCACTCACTTTCCAGGTATCACTTCCCAGCCCCTTGTGATTTTCAGCCAGATGCAGCCTTGCAGGGTCTCTTCCTTAGAGTCAAAAAAGGTAGCCCAAGGGACTGCTTATTCAGTCTTCCCTGGTGCAAGAGGTGTTTGGCTGTGAAGACGCCAGAACAATGGCTCTGCTCCCAGGGCCTCAGTTTCCCAGTCAGAACAGACCTAGTCTCCAGAGCTCTCTGCTACAGAGCAGACATGGGGAAAAAGCGCTGTGGAGGGTGCCTTCACGCTCCAGGCCACTGTCGAAGCCCTTACCTGGGCTTTGGGCCTAGGCACTGTGGCCTCTTTCACTGACTTTCCAGGTATCACTTCCCAGCCCCTTGTGATTTTCAGCCAGATGCAGCCTTGCAGGGTCTCTTCCTTAGAGTCAAAAAAGGTAGCCCAAGGGACTGCTTATTCAGTCTTCCCTGGTGCAAGAGGTGTTTGGCTGTGAAGACGCCAGAACAATGGCTCTGCTCCCAGGGCCTCAGTTTCCCAGTCAGAACAGACCTAGTCTCCAGAGCTCTCTGCTACAGAGCAGACATGGGGAAAAAGCGCTGTGGAGGGTGCCTTCACGTTCCAGGGCTTGTCAAAGCCTTACCTGGGCTTTGGAGCCTAGAGCACAGCTGTGGACACAAATCGTTACAACTGACTTTCCATGTAATACGAAACTCCTAACTTCCCAGCCCCTTGTGAGTTCACAACCAGATGCATACCTTGCAGCTGGTTCCTTCCTTAGAGTCAAAAAAAACGTAGCCCAAGGACTGCTTATGTTCTGTCTTCCACTCTGGTGCAAGAGGTGATTGCTGTGAAGAACGCCAGAAACAATGGAGCTCTGCTCCCAGGGCCTCTGTTTCCCAGTCAGAACACGACCTAGTCCCACAAGCTCACTGCTACAGATGCAGACATGGAGAAATACCTCTGAGGAGGGTTCCTTCACGTTTCCAGGGCACTGTCGAAGCCCCCCACCTTACCTGGGCTTTGGAGCCACTTAGGGCCACTGTGGCCTCTTTCACTGATATTTCCAGGTATCATTTACCAAGCTCCTTGGGATTGTCAGCCAGACGATGCAGTCTTGCACATATCTCTTTATTAGCAGTCAATACAAAAACGATATTTAGCCCATGGGATCTGCTTTATTCAGTCTTCCCTGTTGCAAGAGGTACTCTGGCTGTGATTAGCCACAAACAATGTCAAAAAAAGGGTGAGATTCAGCCAGAACAGGCCTGTCTGCAGGCGCTGCTTTCCTGAGCAAGAATCCAAAAAAAGGTTATTCAGGGACTGCTTCCCACGGCACTGTCGAAGCCTTCCCTGGTGCATCAGAGGTGTTATGGCTTGTGAAGAGCCAGAACAATGGCCTCTGGTCTCGACAGAGCAGAGCCTGGGTTAGCTTTCCTTTGGTGCAACAGGTAAGAAACAGAACTAGTCTCCAGAGCTGTCTCTCTGCTCACAAGAGCAGACATAGGGGAAATAGCTCTGAGGAGGGTTTCCTTGAGGTTCCCTGCCAACTGGGGAAGCCTTCACCTGTGGGCTTTGGGGCCTAGGCACTGTGGCCTCTTTTCACTGACTTTCCAGGTATCACCTTCCCAGCACCTTGTGATTTTCAGCCAGATGCAGCCTTGCAGGGTCTCTTACTTAGAGTCAAAAAAAGGTAGCCCAAGGGACTGCTTATTCAGTCTTCCCTAGGGTGTGGCAAGAGAGGTGTTTGGCTGTGAAGACACGTCCAGAACAATGGCTCTGCTCCCAGGGCCTCTCAGTTTCCCAGTCAGAACAGACCCTAGTCTCCAGAGCTCTCTGCTACAGAGCAGACATGGGGAAATAGCGCTGTGGAGGGGTGCCTTTCCCACGTTCCAGGGCACTGTCGAACAAGGCACTACCTGGGGTTTACTTTGGAGTGCCTAGGCACTGTGGCCTCTTTCACTGACTTTCCCAGGTATCACTTCCCAGCCCCTTGTGATTTTCAGCAGATGCAGCCTTGCAGGGTCTCTTCCTTAGAGTCAAAAAAGGGTAGCCCAAGGGACTGCTTATTCAGTCCTTCCCTGGTGCAAGAGAGGTGTTTTCGGCTGTTTGAAGACGCGCGCAGAAACAATGGCTCTGCTCCAGGGCCCCTCAGTTTCCCCAGTCAGAAAACAGACCTAGTCTCCAGAGCCTCTCTGCTACAGAGCAGACATGGGGAAAAAGCTGCTGTGGAAGGGTGCCTTCACGTTCCCAGGGCACTGTCGAAGCCTTACCTGGGCTTTGGAGCCTAGGCACAGTGGCCTCTTTCACTGACTTTCCAGGTATAACTTCCCAGCCCCTTGTGATTTTCAGCCAGTCAAAAACATGGGTTTATCTTAGCCCAAGGGGACCCTGTTTACCTTATTCAGTCTTCCATGCTGTTGCAAGAGGTGTTTTGGCTGTGAAGGTACGCCAGAACACTGGCTCTGCTCCCAGCACGGCCTCAGTTTCCCAGTTAGAACGGACCTAGTTATCCAGAGCTCTCTCGCTACAGAGCTAGATGTGATGGGGAAATAAGCGCTCTGAGTGGAGGGTTCCTTTGAGGTCGTCCCTGCCTTTGGTGAAGCCGTACCCGCGGTGCTGGGGCCTAGTCACTGTGGGCCTCTTTCACTGACTTTCCACGGGTATCACTTCTAAGCCCTTCGTGATTTTCAACCAGATGCAGCCAGTGCCAGGGTCTCTTCGCCTTAGAGCTCAGTTAAATTGTAGCCACAAGAATCTGCTTAGTCAGTCTTCCCAGTGGTGCAAGAGGGTGTTGGCCTGTGAAGACGCTCAGAACAATGGGCTCTGCTCCCAGGGCACTCAGTTTCCAGTGTCAGAACAGGACCTAGTGCTCCAGAGCTCTCTGCTACAAGTGCAGACATGTGAAATAGGCTGTCTTGAAACGGTTTGCCCTTCCTTGAGCTTACCTGCCTTTGCAGGAAAGCCCTACCCGGGTGCTTGGGGCCTAGGCACGGTGGCCTCTTTCACTGACTTCCAGGTATCACTTCCCCCGGCCCTTGTGATTTTCAGCCAGTTGCAGCCTTGCAGGGTCGCTTCCCTTTTGAGTCAAAAAAATCGGTAGCCGTTGGGAGACTGCTTATTCAGTCTTCCCGGGTGCAAGAGGTGTTTGGCTGTGTGAGACGTCCGTCTCCGATACAAGTGGCTCTGCTCCCACTCGAGGCCCTCAGTTTCCCAGTCAGAACAGCACCTAGTCTCCAGAGCTGCTCTGCTACAGTAGCAGACATGGTGGAAAAAAAAGCGCGGTGGAGGGGGTGCCTTCACGTTCCAGGGCACTGCGACGCCTTACTTGGGCTTTGGAGCCTAGTGCAATGTGTGTCCTCTTTCCACTGACGTTTCCAGAGTATCACTTCCCAGCCCCCCTTGTTGATTTTCAGCCAGATGCAGCCTTGTTGCAGGGTCTCTTCCTTAGAGTCAAAAAGGGTAGCCCAAGAGACTGCTTTATTCAGTCTTCCCTGGTGCAAGAGAGTGTGTTGGCCTGTGAAGACTCGAGAGACAATGGCTCTGCTCCCAGGGCCTCTCATTTTCCCAGTCAGAACAAGGACCTCAGCGTCTCCAGAGCTCTCTTCTCACAGAGCAGCTGCGCACATGGGCGAAAACTAGCTCTGAGGGAGGGTTCATTGAGGCTCCCTGCCTTGGGGGAAAACTCCGGTACCCGAGGTGCTGGCCTGGCCTAGGCACTGTGAGCCTCTTTTCACCTGACAGAGTTCCAGGTATCACTACCCATGCCCCTTGTGAATTTTCAGCCAGATCTGCAGCCGTTGCAGGGTCTCTTCCTTAGAGAGTCAAAAAAGGCTAGCCCAAGGGACTGCTTATTCAGTCTTCCCTGGGTGGCAAGAGGTGTTTGGCTTGTTGAATAGCACGCCAGAAACAATGCGCTCTGCTCTCAGTGGCCTCAGTTGTCCCAGTCAGAACAGACCTGAGCGTCTCCAGAGCTCTCCTGCGCTACAAAGGCAGACATGGGGAAAAAGCGCTGGTGTGGAGGCTAGACCTTGTCACGATCCAGGGGCACTGTCGAAGCCAAGCTTACCCGGGCTGTGGAGCCTAGGCACTGCTCGGCCTCTTTCACACTGTACTTCCAGGTGATCACGTTCCCAGCCCTTGTGCGATTTTCAGGCAAGATGGCAGCCTTGCAGGGGTATCTTCCTTGAGTATGTCAAAGAAAGGTAGCGCCAAGGGTACAGCTATTGTCAGCTCTTCCCTTGGTGGCAAGAGGGTGTTTGGCTCGTGGAAGATGGCCACACAGGAACAACTGCGCTACTCTGCTCCCAGGGACTCAGTTTCCAAGTGTACAAGTTGAAGACCTAGGTTTCCAGAGCGCTCTCTACAGAGCAGAGCATCTGTGGAACGACGCTTGTGGGAGGGTCCTTCGTCACTGTCCAGGGCACTGTCGAAGCCATACCTGGGCTTTGAGACATAGGCCACTGTAGTGCCGTTCTTATGCAGCTGACCTTTTCAGGGAGTCACTGTCCCAGCCCCGTTGTGATTTTTCAGTCCAGAGTCAGCCCTCAGGGTCGTCTTCCTGGACAGTCAAGAAAAAGGGTATGCCCTAATTGCTTAGGCACTTCCCTTATTCTTTAATATTATAAGATAATATCATTCTCCTTTTTTTGATTTGTCAAGAGTGTTGTGCTGGTGAAGACGCTTTTTGTTTGCCGAAACTAGTATGGCTCTGCTCCCTAGTGGCCTGCATTGTTCCCAGTCTATAACAGGACTTAGTCCCCAGAGGCTCTCTGCGTACAGCGCATGCTACATGGGGATAAGAAGCTAGGTAGGTTGCCTTGAGGCTACCCCGCACTGTCGAATGCATTACCCTGGTGTCTTTGGAGCCTCGGCGAGATGTGGCCTGTTTTCCACTTGACTTTTTCCAGGTATCATTTCCCAGTCCCTTGTGAGTTTCAGCCAGTCTAGCAAGCCTTGCAGTGGTCGTCTTCCTTAGAGTCAAAAAGAGGACGCCAAGGACCGCCTATTCAGAGTCTGTTCCCCTGGTGCAAGAGGTTGGGGTTTGGTGTGTGAAAGGACGTCCGGATAAAGCTATGGCTCTGCCTCCACAGGGCCATCACTTTGTCCCATTCAGAACAGACCAGATGTCTCCAGACCTGTATGCTAAATTGAGTCTAGGACAACATGAGAAGAAGCGCTAGTGGTTGGGTTGCCTTGAGTTCCACAGTGCGCACTGTCGAAGCCTGTACCCTTGGGCTTTTTGGAGCCTAGTGGCAATGTGGCCTCTTTTTCACTGACTGTTCCAGGTATCACGCTTCCCACTCGCCCCTTGGGATTTTCAGCCCCAGGGGATGCAGCCTTGTTTTTCTCTTTTACTGGTCTCGTCCTTAGAGTCAAAAAAAGTGGTCTTTGAGGCCCAAAGGGGACTGCTTATTCAGTCTTCCCTGGGTGCAAAGAGGTTGCTTTTGGCGTCGTGAAGTCGCCAGAACAATGGCTCTGACTGCTCCAGGTCCCTCAGTTTCCCCAGTCAGAACAGGTCTGTAATGTCTCCAGAGCTCTCTGCTAGTGAGCAGTTACATGGGGAATTAGCTCTGAGAGAGGGTTCCTTGAGGTCCCTGCCTTTGCAATGTGGAAGCCTCATAACTGCGCTTTGGTGGCCTAGGGCGCACTGTTGGGCCATCTTTTCACTGACTTTCCCAGGGGTATCACTTCCCAGCCCCTTGTGAATTGTGTTCAGCCAAGATGCAGCCTTGCAGTGGTCTCTTCCTTAGAGTCAAAAGAAGGTAGCCCCCAAGGGACTGACTTATTCAGTCCTTCCCTGAGGTGCATGAGGTGTTTGGCTGTGAAGGGACGCCAGAACAATGCCTGCTCCCAGTGGGCCCAGTTTCCCTCAGTCAGAACAGGACCTAGTCGTCCACAGCTCTCTTGCTAACAGACATGAGTAGAAATAGTCGTCTGTGGAAGGATGCCTTGAGGTCACAAGGGCCTTGAAAAAGCCCTACCCGGGTGTGTTGGAGCCCTAGCACTGTGGCCTCTTTCAGTTTACTTTCCAGGTATCACTCTTCCAAGCCCTTGTGATTTTTAGCCTAGATGCAGCCTTTGCAGTTCTGCTTCCTTAGAGGCAATAAGAGGTTAGCCCAAGGACGTGTGCATTATTCAGCTCTTCGCTGGTGCAAGAGGTGTTTGCTGTTGACTCACGCCAGAACAACGGTGCACTGCACCCAGGGCGTCATGTTCCCATTCAGAAGCATGACCTAGTCTCCAGAGCACACTTGCTACAGTATGCAGCAAGTGGAAATCGCTCTGAGGAGGGGTTCGCCATTTCTGTTCCATGGCCACTGTCGAAACCGAGACCTGGGCTTTGGAGATATAGGCGACTGACGCCCCTTGCTACACTGACTTTCCAGTATCACTTCCCAACCCCTGTTGTGCTTTGCAAGCAGATGCAGCCTTGCAGTTTGTCCTCTTAGAGTCAAAAAAGGTACCCCAGGGGACCTGCTTAGATTCGCAGTCTTTCCCTGGGTAGAAGAGGTGTTTTGGCTTGAAGAGGCCAGAACAATGGCTCTGCTGCCCAGGCCTCAGCCGTTCCCATCAGAAAAACAGACCCTAATCTCCAGAGCTCTTTGCGTACAGAGCAAACATGGGGAGAAGAAGCGCTGTGGAGGGCACCTTCACGTTCCAGGGCCCTGTCGAAGCCTTTACCTTGGTTTGGGGAGCCGTAGGCACTGTGGCCTCTTTCACTGACCTTTCCAGGTATCACTTCCCAGCCCCTTGTTGATTTTCAGCCAGATGCAGCCCTTGCAGGGTCTCTTCCTTAGAGTCAAAAAAGTGTAGCCCAAGGGACTGCTTATTCAGTCTTCCCTTGGTGCAAGAGAGTGTTTAGGCTTGAAAGACGCCAGAACCAATATGCTCTGCTCCCAGTGGCCTCAGTTTTCCAATCAGAACAGACTCTAGTAGTCCAGAGCTTCCTCTGCTACAGAGCAGGACATGGGGAGAATGCTCTGAGGAAGGGTGTCCTTCAGGTTCCAGGAGGCACTGTCGAAGACCCTACCCTGGGCATGCTGGAGCCTAGGCACTGTGGCCCTCTTTCACTGACTTTCCAGGTATCAACTTCCCAGCCCCTTGTGATTTTCAGCCAGATGCAGCCTTTGCAGGGTCTCTTCCTTAGAGTCAAAAATGTAGCCCAAGGGACACGCTTATGTCAGTCTTTCCTGGAGCAAAGAGTGTTTTGGCTGTGAAGACGCCAGAACAATGGCTCTGCTCCCAGGGGCCTCAGTTTTCCCAGTCAGAACAGACCTAGTCTCCAGAGCTCTCTGCTCTACAGAGCAGACATGGGGAAAAAGCGCTTGTGGAGGTGCCTTCACGTTTCCAGGGCACTTGTCGAAGCCTTACCTGGCTTTGGAGCCTAGGCACTGTGGCCTCTTTCACTGACTTTCCAGGTATCACTTCCCAGCCCCTGTGATTTTCAGCCAGGATGCAGCCTTGCAGGGTCTCTTCCTTAGAGTCAAAAAAGGTAGCCCGAAGGACTGCTTATTCAGTCTTCCCTGGTGCAAGAGGTGTTTGGCTGTGAAGACCCAAGAACAATATGCTCTGCTCCAGAGCCTCTTTTCCCAGTCAGAACAGACCTAGTCTCCAGAGCTCTCTGCTACAGAGTAAGACATGGGGAAAATAGCTCTGAGGAGGTTCCTTGAGGCTCCCTGCCTTGGGAAGCCCTACCCGGGTGCATGGGCCTAGCACTGTGGCCTCTTTCACTGACTTTCCCAGGTATCACTTCCCGAGCCCCTTGGATTTTCAGCCAGATGCAGCCTTGCAGGTTCTCTTCCTTAGAGTCAAAAAGGTAGCCCAAGGGACTGCTTAATTCAGTCTTCCCTGGTGCAAGAGGTGTTTGGCTGTGAAGACGCCAAAACAATGGCTCTGCTCCCAGGGCCTCATTTCCCCTCCAGTCAGAACAGACCTAGTCTCCAGAGAGCTCTCTGTCGCTACAGAGCAGACATGGGGAAATAGCTCTGAGGAGGTTTCCCTGAGGCGCCCTGCCTTGTCAGAAGCCCTACCCCCGGCTTTGGAGTCCTAGACACTGTGGCCTCTTTTCACTGACTTTCCAGGTATCACTTCCCAGCCCCTTGTGATTTTCAGCCAGATGCAGCCTTGCAGGGGATCTCTTCCTTAGAGTCAACAAAGGTTAGCCCAAGGGACTGCTTATTCAGTCTTCCCCTGGTGCATAGAGGTGTTTGGCTGTGAGGACGCCAGAACAATGGCTCTGCTCCCCAGGCCCTCAGTTTTCCCCCAGTCAGAACAGACCAAGTCTCCAGAGCTACGCTGCTTACAGAGACAGACTCTGGAGGAAATAGCTCTGAGGAGCGGTTCCTTGAGGCTCCCTGCCTTGGGG
>JAGTYA010000625.1:0-20859 GCA_024291935.2 Okapia johnstoni | reverse complement strand
AACCTCAAGGAACACTCCTCAGAGTTATTGCCCCATGTGTGCTCTGTAGGAGAGAGCTCTTGTGACGAGGTCTGTTCTGACTGGGAATATGAGGCCCTGGGATCACACCCACTGTTGTGGCTTCTTCACAGACAAACACCTCTTGCACCAGGGAAGATTGAATAAGCACTCCCTTGGGCTACCTTTTATGGCTCTAAGGAAGACACGCTGCCATGCTGCCTTTGGCCGAAAATCACAAGGGGCTGGGAAGTGCTACCTGGAATGTCAGTTGTAGGGGCCATAGTGCCTAGGTCCCAAAGCCCAGGTATGGCTTCGACAGCGCCCTGGAACGTAAAGGCACCCTCCACTGCGCTTTTTCAACATGTCTGCTCTGTAGCAGAGAGCTCTGGTAAATAGGCTAGGTCTCACTGGGAAACTGAGGCCTGGAGGCAAACCCAATGCTGTGGCGTCTTTACAGCCAAGCACCTATTACCCCAGGGAAGATTGAATAAGCACTCCCTTGGGCTACCTTTTATGACTCTAAGTAAGAGACCCTGAAACGCTGCTTTTGGGCTGAAAATCACAAGGGGCTGGAAAGTGCTACCTGGAAAGTCAGTTGCAGGGGCCATAGTGCCTAAGTCCCAAAGCCCAGGTAAGGCTTCGACAGTGCCCTGGAACGTGAAGGCACCGTCCACAGCGCTTTTTCCACATGTCTCCTCTGTAGCAGAGAGGTTTGGAGACTAGGCCTGGTCTGACTGGAAAACTGAGGCCTGGAGGCAAACCCATTGTTGTGACGTATTAACAGCCAAACCATACTTGCGCCAGGGAAGATTGAATAAGCACTCCCTTGGGCTACCTTTTATGACTCTAAGGAAGAGACCCTGAAACGCTCCTTTGGGGCTGAAAATCAAAAGGGGCTGGGAAGTGCTACCTGAAAAGTCAGTTGTAGGGGCCATATTGCCTAGGTTCCAAAGCCCAAGTAAGGCTTCGACAGTGCCCTGGAAGTGAAGGCACCCTCCACAGCGCTTTTTCCACATGTCTGCTCTGTAGCAGAGAGCTCTGGAGACTAGGCCTGGTCTGACTGGGAAACTGAGGGCTGGAGGCAAACCCATTGTTGTGGTGTCTTAACAGCCAAACACCTCTTGCACCTGGGAAGATTGAATAAGCACTCCTTTGGGCTACCTTTCATGACTCTAAGGAAGAGAGTCTGCCAGGCTGCCCTTGGCTGAAATTCACAAGGGGCTGGAAAGTGCTACCTGGAAAGTCAGTGGAAGAGGCCACAGTGGCAATGCCCCAGCGCCCGGTTAGGGCTTCCCCAAGGCAGGGAACCTCAAGGAACACTCCTCAGAGCTATTGCCCCATGTGTGCTCTGTAGCAGAGAGCTCTTGAGACTAGGTCTGTTCTGACTGGGAAACTGAGGCCCTGGGAATAGACCCATTGTTTTGGCTTCTTCACACACAAACACCTCTTGCACCAGGGAAGATTGAATAAGCACTCCCTTGGGCTACCTTTTATGATCCTAAGGAAGAGACCCTGAAACGCTGCTTTGGGGCTGAAAATCAAAAGGGGATGGGAAGTGCTACCTGGAAAGTCAGTGGTAGGGACCATTGTGCCTAGGCACCACCGCCCGGGTAGGGCTTTCCCAGGGCATGGGAACAGCAAGGCACCCTCCTCAGATCTAAAGCCCCATGTGTAATCTGTAGCAGAGAGCTCACGAGACTAGGTTTGGTCTGACTGGGAAACTGAGGCCCTGGAAACAGAACCATTGTAGGGGCTTCTGAACAATCCAACACTTTCTGTTCGAGGGAGGATGAAAAAGCAATATCTTGGGCTGCCTTTGCTCCCTCCTTGGAAGTGAGCCTGCCAAGCCGGCCTCGTGCTGAAAATCACATGGGGCTGGAAATGTTACCTGGGAGGTGAGTTTGTAGCGACCATAGCGAGTAGGACTCACTGCCCAGGTAAGGCTTAGAAAGTGCCCTGGAACGTGAAGGCACCCTTCACTGCACATTTTCCACATGTCTGCTCTGTAGCAGAGAGCTCTGGAGTCTAGTCCTGGTCTGACTGACTAGGCAAGTGAAGCCTGGAGGGAAACCCATTGTTGTGGCTTCTTCACAGCCAATCACCTGTTGTGCCAGGGGGGGGATGAATAAGCACTCCCTTGGGCTATCTTTTATGATTCAAAGGAAGAGACCCTGAAAGGCTGCTTTGGGGCTGAAAATCAAAAGGGGCTGGAAAGTGCTACCTGGAAAGTCAGTTTAGGGGCCATAGTGCCTAGGTACCACAGCCCCGGTAGGGCTTCCCAAAGCCCGGGAACGTCAAGGCACCCTTCTCAGAGCTATTGCCCCATGTGTGCTCTGTAGAACAGAGTTCGTGAGACTAGGTCTGTTCTGACTGGGAGACTGAGGACCTGGGAACAGAACCATTGTAGGGGATTCTGAACTGCCCAACACTTGTTGTTCAAGGAAGGATGGAAAAAGCAATAACTTGTGCTGCCCTTGATCCCTCCATGGAAGAGATAATGTCACGCTACGCTCAGGCTGAAAATCACATGGGGCTGGGAAGTGCTACCTGGGAAGTCCGTTTGTAGGGTCCACAGCGATTAGGGCCCCCCGCCCAGGTAAGGATTGTCAGTGCCCTGGAACATGAAGGCAACCTCCACAGCGCTTTTTCGACATGTGTTCTCTGTAGCAGAGAGCTCTGGAGACTAGGCCTGGTCTGACTAGGAAACAGAGGCATGGAGGCAAACCCATTGTGTGGCTTTTTAACAGCCAAACACTTCTTGCACCAGGGAATATTGAATAAGCACTCCCTTGGGCTACCTTTCATGACTCTAAGGAAGAGACCCTGCCAGGCTGCCTTTGGCTGAAAATCACAAGGGGCTGAAAAGTGCTACCTGGAAAGTCAGTGGAAGAGGCCGCAGTGCCTAGGACCCACCACCCCCGGGTAGGGCTTCCCCAAGCCAGGGAACCTCAAGGAACACTCCTCAGAGCTATTGTCCCATGTGTGCTCTGTAGCAGAGAGCTCTTGAGACTAGGCCTGGTCTGACTAGGAAACAGAGGCCTGGAACAGTCCCAGTGTTTTGGTGTCTGAAGAGATTCTCTCTTGCCCCGCGAGGGAAGCCTGAGAACGAATCTCTGGGACTGCCTTTCCTCTCTGCAAGGAAGAGAGCCTGCCGAGCCTGCACCAGGTGCAGGTGCCATCGGGCTGGGAAGTGCTAGCTGGGAAGTCAGTTTTTAGCGGCCTGAGCTTCCAGGCCCCACTTCCCGGGGAGGGCTTTCCCAGTGCCTGGGAACGTCAAGGCAATCTTCAAAACTTTGTTTCACAATGTGTGCTCTGTAACAGAGAGCTTGCGAGACTAGGCCTGGTCTGACTGGGAAACTGAGGCCTGGAGGCAAACCCATTGTTGTGAAGTCTTAACAGCCAAACACCTCTTGCACCTGGGAAGATTGAATAAGCACTCCCTTGGGCTACGTTTTATGATTCTAAGGGAGAGACCCTGCCAGGCTGCCTTTGGCTGAAAATCACAAGGGGCTGGAAAGTGCTACCTGGAAAGTCAGTGGAAGAGGCCACAGTGCCTAGGCCCCAGCCCCCGGGTAGGGCTTCCCCAAGCCAGGGAACCTCAAGGAACACTCCTCAGAGCTATTGTCCCATGTGTGCTCTGTAGCAGAGAGCTCTTGAGACTAGGCCTGGTCTGACTAGGAAACAGAGGCCTGGAACAGTCCCAGTGTTTTGGTGTCTGAAGAGATTCTCTCTTGCCCCGCGAGGGAAGCCTGAGAACGAATCTCTGGGACTGCCTTTCCTCTCTGCAAGGAAGAGAGCCTGCCGAGCCTGCACCAGGTGCAGGTGCCATCGGGCTGGGAAGTGCTAGCTGGGAAGTCAGTTTTTAGCGGCCTGAGCTTCCAGGCCCCACTTCCCGGGGAGGGCTTTCCCAGTGCCTGGGAACGTCAAGGCAATCTTCAAAACTTTGTTTCACAATGTGTGCTCTGTAACAGAGAGCTTGCGAGACTAGGCCTGGTCTGACTGGGAAACTGAGGCCTGGAGGCAAACCCATTGTTGTGAAGTCTTAACAGCCAAACACCTCTTGCACCTGGGAAGATTGAATAAGCACTCCCTTGGGCTACGTTTTATGATTCTAAGGGAGAGACCCTGCCAGGCTGCCTTTGGCTGAAAATCACAAGGGGCTGGAAAGTGCTACCTGGAAAGTCAGTGGAAGAGGCCACAGTGCCTAGGCCCCAGCCCCCGGGTAGGGCTTCCCCAAGCCAGGGAACCTCAAGGAACACTCCTCAGAGCTATTACCCCATGTGTGCTCTGTAGCAGAGAGCTCTTGAAACTAGGTCTGTTCTGACTGGGAAACTCAGGCCGTGAGAGCAGACCCATTGTTGTGGCTTCTTAACAAACAAACAAACACTCTTGCACCAGGGAAGATTGAATATTCACTCCCTTTGGCTTCCTTTAATGACTTTAAGGAAGAGACCCTGAAACGCTGCTTTGGGGCTGAAAATCAAAAGGGGCTGGGAAGTGCTACCTTTAAAGTCAGTTGTAGGGGCCATAATGCCTAGGTCCCAAAGCCCAGGTAAGGCTTCGACAGTGCACTAGAACGTGAAGGCACCCTCCACAGCGCTTTTTCCACATGTCTGCTCTGTAGCAGAGAGCTCTGGATACTAGGCCTGGTCTGAATGGGAAACTGAGACCTCGAGGCAAACCCATTGTTGTGGTGTTTTAACAGCCAAACAGCTCTTGCACCTGGGAAGATTGAATAAGCACTCCCTTGGGCTACCTTTCATGACTCTAAGGAAGAGACTCTGCCAAGCTGCCCTTGGCTGAAAATCAGAGGGGACTGGAAAGTGCTACCTGGAAAGTCAGTGGAAGAGGCCACAGTGGCTAGGCCCCAGCGCCTGGGTAGGGGTTCCCCAAGCCAGGGAACCTCAAGGAACACTCCTCAGAGCTATTGCCTCATGTGTGCTCTGTAGCAGAGAGCTCTTGAGACAAGGTCTGTTCTGACTGGGAAACTGAGCCCCTGGGAGCAGACCCATTGTTTTGGCTTCTTCACACACAAACACCTCTCTTGCACCAGGGAAGATTGAATAAGCACTCCCTTGGGCTACCTTTTATGACTCTAAGGAAGACACCTGCCAGGCTGCCTTTGGCTGAAAATCACAAGGTCCTGGAAAGTGCTACCTGGAAAATCAGTTATAGGGGCCATAGTGCCTAGGTCCCAAAGCCCAGGTAAGGCTTCGACAGTGCCCTGGATCGTGAAGGCACCCTCCACAGCGCTTTTTCCACATGTCTGCTCTGCAGCAGAGAGCTCTCGAGACTAGGCCTGGTCTGACTGGGAAACTGATGCCTGAAGGCAAACCCATTGTTGTGGATTCTTAACAGCCAAACAACCTTTGGGAAAGGGAGGATTTTATAAGCACTCCCTTGGGCTACCTTTTATGGCTCTAACGAAGAGACACTGACAGGCTCCCTTGGGGCTGAAAATCACAAGGGGCTGGGAAGTGCTTGCTGGAAAGCCAGTGATAGGGGCCATAGTGCCTAGGCCCAACTGCCCGGGTAGAGCTTTCCCAGGGTATGGGAACAGCAAGGCACCCTCTTCAGATCTAAAGCCCCATGTGTAATCTGTAGCAGAGAGCTCGCGAGACTATGTCTGCTCTGACTGGGAAACTGAGGCCCTGGGAACAGAACCATTGTAGGGGCTTCTGAAAGGCCCAACACTTTCTGTTCGAGGGAGGATGAAAAAACAATATCTTGGGCTGCCTTTGCTCCCTCCATGGAAGAGAGCCTGCCACGCCGCCCTCGGGCTGAAAATCACATGGGGCTGGGAATGTTATCTGGGATGTGAGTTTGTAGGGACCATAGCGAGTAGGACTTACTGCCCAGGTAAGGCTTAGAAAGTGCCCTGGAACGTGAAGGCACCCTCCACTGCACATTTTCCACATGTCTGCTCTGTAGCAGAGAGCTCTGGAGACTAGGCCTGGTCTGACTGGGAAACTGAGGCCTCGAGGCAAACCCATTGTTGTGCCTTCTTCACAGCCAAACACCTGTTGTGCCAGGAAGGATTGAATAAGCACTCCCTTGGGCTATCTTTTATGATTTTAAGGAAGAGACCCCGAAAGGCTGCTTTGGGGCTGAAAATCAAAAGGGGCTGGAAAGTGCTACCTGGAAAGTCAGTTTAGGGGCCATAGTGCCTAGGAACCACAGCCCGTGTAGGGCTTCCCAAAGCCCGGGAACGTCAAGGCACCCTCCTCAAAGCTATTACCCCATGTGTGCTAGCTGGAAAGTCAGTGGTAGAGGCCACAGTGCCTAGGCCCCACCGCCCGGGTAGGGCTTCCCCAAGACAAGGAATCTCAAGGAACCCTCCTCAGAGCTATTGCCCCATGTGTGCTCTATAGCAGAGAGCTCTTGAGACTAGGTCTGTTCTCACTGGGAAACTGAGGCCCTGGGCGCAGGCCCATTGTAGGGGCTTCTGAACAGCCCAACACTTGCTGTTCGAGGGAGGATGGAAAAAGCAATACCTTGTGCTGCCTTTGCTCACTCCATGGAAGAGATCCTGCCAAGCCGCCCTCAGGCTGAAAATCACATGGAGCTAGGAAGTGCTACCTGCGAAGTATGTTTGTACTTGCCATAGGAATTAGGGCCCATCGCCCGGGTAAGTCTTCGACAGTGCCCTGGAACGTGTAGGCACAATTCACAGCGCTTTTTCCAAATGTCTGCTCTGTAGCAGGGAGCTCTAGAGACTAGGCCTGGTCTGACTAGGAAACTAAGGCCTGGAGGCAAACCCATTATTGTGGATTTTTAACAGCCAAACACCTGTTGCGGCAGGGAGGATTGATTAAGCACTCCCTTGGGCTATCCTTTATGACTCTAAGGAAGAGACCCTGCCAGGCTGCCTTGGGGCTGAAAAATCACAAGGTGCTGGAAAGTTCTAGCTTGAAAGTCAGTGGAAGGAGCCATAGTACCTAGTCCCCACCTCCCGGGTAGGGCATCCACAGGGCGCGGGAACGTCAAGGCACCCTCCTCAGAGCTAAAGCCCCATGTGTACTCTGTAGCAGAGAGCTCGCGAGACTAGGGCTGGTCTAACTGGGAAACTGAGGCCCTGGGAACAGAACCATTGTAGGGGCTTTTGAACACTCCAAAACTTGCTGTTCGCGGGAAGATGGAGAAAGCAATACCTTGGGCGGACTTTGCTCCCTCCATGGAAGAGAGCCTGCGATGCCGCCCTCGGGCTGAAAATCACATGGGGCTGGGAATGTTACCTGGCAGGTGTGTTTGTAGGGGCCATAGCGAGTAGGACTCACTGCCCAGGTAAGGCTTAGAAAGTGCCCTGGAACGTGAAGGCACCGTCCACTGCACATTTTCCACATATGTGCTCTGTGGCACAGAGCTCTGTAGACTAGTCCTGGTCTGACTAGTAAATTGAGGCCTGGAGGCAAACCCATTGTTGTGGATTCTTAACAGCCAAACACCTGTTGCACCAGGGAAGATTGAATAAGCACTCCCTTGGGCTGCATTTACTCCCTCCAAAGAAGACAGACTGCTAGATCGCATTTGACCTGAAAATCACATTGGACTGGGAAGTGCTAGCTGGGAAGTCAGTTTTAAGCGGCTGGAGCTCCTAGGCCCCACTTCCCAGGTAGGGCTTCCCCAATGACTGGGAACGTCAAGGCACTCTCCACACCACTGTTTCTCCAAGTGTGCTCTGTAACAGAGAGCTCGCGTGACTAGGCCTGGTCTGACTAGGAAACTGAAGCTCTGGAATTAGACCCATTTTGTGGCCTCTGAACAGCCCCACACTTGCTGTTGAAAAGAGGATTGAATCAGCGCTCTGTTGTGCTGCCTTTTCTCCCTCCAAGGAAGACGGCCTGCTAGGCCGCATTCGGGCTGAAAATCACATTGGACGGGGAAGTGCTAGCTGGGAAGTCAGTTTTAAGCGGCTGGAGCTCCTAGGCCCCACTTCCCAGGTAGGGCTTCCCCAATGACTGGGAACGTCAAGGCACCCTCCACACCGTTGTTTTCCAATATGTGCTCTGTAGCATAGAGCTCTTGAGACTAGGTCTGTTCTGACTGGGAAACTGAGGCCCTGGGGCAGATCCAATGTTGTGGCTTCTTAACAGACAAACACCTCTTGCACCAGGGAATATTGAATAAGCTCTCCCTTGGGCTACCATTTTTGACTCTAAGGAAGAGTCCCTGAAACGCTGCTTTGGGTCTGAAAATCACAAGGGGCTGGGAAGTGCTACCTGGAAAATCACTTGTATGGGCGATAGTGTCTAGGTCCCAAAGCCCAGGTAAGGCTTCGACAGTGCCCTATAACGTGAAGGCGCCATCCACAGCGCATTTTCCACATGTTTGCTCTGTAGCAGAGAGCTCTGGAGACTAGGCCCGGTCTGAATGGGAAAATGAGGCCTGGAGGCAAACCCATTGCTGTGGCGTCTTAACAGCGAAACACCTCTTGCACCAGGGAAGATTGAAAAAGCACTCCCTTGGGCTACCTTTTATGACTCTAAGGAAGAGACCCTGCCAGGCTGCCTTTAGCTGAAAATCACAAGGGGCTGGAAAGCGTAACCTGGAAAGTCAGTGGAAAAGGCCACGGTGCCTGGGCCCAGCGCCCGGGTAGGGCTTCCTCAAGCCAGGGAACCTCAAGGAACACTCCTCAGAGCTATTGCCCCATGTGTGCTCTGTAGCAGAGAGCTCTTGAGACTAGGTCTGTTCTGACTGGGAAACAGAGGCCCTGGGAGCAGACACATTGTAGGGGCTTCTGAAGAGCCAAACACTTGATGTTCAAGGGAGGATGGAAAAAGCAATAACTTGTGCTTCCTTTGCTCCCTCCATGGAAGAGATCCTTCTACGCCGGCGTCAGGCTGAAAATCACATGGGACTAGGAATTGCTACCTGGGAAGTATGTTTGTAGGGGCCATAGGAATTAGGTTGCACAACCCGGGTAATGCTTCGACACTGCCCTGGAACGTGAAGGCACCCTCCACAGTGCTTTTTCCACATGTCTGCTCTGTAGCAGAGAGCTCTGGAGACTAGGCCTGGTCTGACTGGGAAACTGAGGCCTGGAGGCAAACCCATTGTTTTGGCGTCTTAACAGCCAAACACCTCTTGCACCAGAGAAGATTGAATAAGCACTTCCTTGGGCTACCTTTTATGACTCTAAGGAAGAGACCCTGCCAGGCTGCTTTTGGCTGAAAATCACAAGGGGCTTGAAAGTGCTACCTGGAAAGTCTGTGGAAGAGGCCATAGTGCCTAGGCCCTACCGCCCGGGCAGGGACTCCCCAAGCCAGGGAACCTCATGGAACACTCCTCAGAGCTATTGCCCCATGTGTGCTCTGTAGCAGAGAGCTCTTGAGATTAGGTATGTTCTGACTGGGAGACTGAGGCCCTGGCAACAGACCCATTGTTGCGGCTTCTTAACAGACAAACAACTCTTGCAACAGGGAAGATTGAATAAGCACTCTCTTGGGCTACCTTTTATGACTCTAAGGAAGAGACCCTGAAACGCTGCTTTGGGGCTTAAAATCAAAAGGGGCTGGGAAGTGCTACCTGGAAAGTCAGTTGTATCGGCCATAGTGCCTAGGTCCCATAGACCAGGTAAGGCTTCGACAGTGCCCTGGAACGTGAAGGGACCCTCCACAGCGCTTTTTCCACATGTCTCCTGTGTAGCAGAGAGCTCTGGAGAATAGTCCTGGTCTGACTGGGAAACACAGGCCTGGAGGCAAACCCATTGTTGTGGTGTCTTAACAGCCAAACACCTCTTGCACCTGGGAAGATTGAATAAGCACTCCCTTGGGCTACCTTTTATGACTCTAAGGAAGACACCCTGCCAGGCTGCTTTTTTGGCTGAAAATCACAAGGGGCTGGAAAGTGCTACCTGGAAAGTCAGTTGTAGGGGGGCACGTGCCTAGGTCCCAAAGCCCATGTAAGGCTTCAACAGTGCCCTGAAACGTGAAGGCACCCTCCACAGCGCTTTTTCCACGTGTCTGCTCTGCAGCAGAGAGCTCTAGAGACAAGGTCTGTTCTGACTGGGAAATTGAGGCCCTGGGAGCAGACCCATTGTTGTGGCTTCTTAACAGACAAACACCTCTTGCACCAGGGAAGATTGAATAGGCACTCCCTTGGGCTACCTTTGATGACCCTAAGGAAGAGACCCTGAAACGCTGCTTTGGGGCTGAAAATCACAAGGGGCTGGGAAGTGCTACCTGGAAAGTCTGTTGTAGGGGCCAGAGTGACTAGGACCCAAAGCCTAGGTAAGGCTTTGACAGTGCCTTGGAACGTGAAGGCACCTCCACAGCGCTTTTTCCACATGTCTGCTCTGTAGCAGAGAGCTCTTGAGACTAGGTCTGGACTGACTGGGAAACTCAGGCCCTGGGATCAGACACATTGTTGTGGCTTCTTCACAGACAAACACCTCTTGCACCAGGGAAGATTGAATAAGCACTCCCTTGGGCTACCTTTTATGACTCTATGGTACACACCCTGCCAGTCTGCCTTTGGCTTAAAATCACAAGCGGCTGGGAAGTGCTACCTGGAAATTCAGTTGTAGGGTCCATAGTGCCTAGGTCCCAAAGCCCAGGTAAGGCTTCGACAGTGCCCTGGAACGTGAAGGCACCCTCGACAGCGCTTTTTCCGCATGTCTGCTCTGTAGCAGAGAAGTCTGGAGACTAGGCCTGGTCTGAATGGGAAACGGAGTTGTGGAGGCAAACCCATTGTTGTGGCGTCTTAACAGCCAAACACCTCTTGCACCTGGGAAGATTGAATAAGCACTTCTTTGGGCTACCTTTTATGACTCTAAGGAGGAGACCCAGCCAGGCTGTCTTTGGCTGAAAATCACAAGGGGCTTGAAAGTGCTACCTGGAAAATCAGTGGAAGAGGCCCCAGTGCTTAGGCCCCACCGCCCGGGTAGGGCTTCCCCAAGCCAGGGAACCTCAAGGAACACTTCTCAGAGCTATTGCCCCATGTGTGCTCTGTAGCAGAGAGCACATGAGACTGGTCTGTTCTGACTGGGAAACTGAGGCCCTGGGAGCAGACCCATTGTTGTGGCTTGTTCACAGACAAACACCTCTTGCACCACGGAGGATTGAATAAGCACTACCTTGGGCTACCTTTTATGACTCTAAGGTAGAGACCCTGAAACGCTGCTTTGGGGCTGAAAATCACAAGGGGCTGGGAAGTGCTACCTGGAAAGTCAGTTGTAGGGGCCATAATGCCTATGTCCCAAATCCCAGGTAAGGCTTCGACAGTGCCCTGGAACGTGAAGGCACCCTCCACAGCGCTTTTTTCCACATGTCTGCTCTGTAGCAGAGAGCTCTGGACACTAGGCCTGGTCTGACTGGGAAACTGAGGCCTCGAAGCAAACCCATTGTTGTGGTGTCTTAACAGTCAAACACCTCTTGCACCTGGGAAGACTGAATAAGCATTCCTTTGCGCTACCTTTTATGCCTCTAAGGAAGAGACCCTTCCTGGCTGCCTTCGGCTGAAAATCACAAGGGGCTGGAAAGTGCTACCTGGAAAATCAGTGGAAGAGGCCACAGTGCCTAGGCCCCACCGCCCAGGTAGGGATTCCCCAAGCCAGGGAACCTCAAGGAAAACTCCTCAGAATTATTACCCCATGTGTGCTCTGTAGCAGAGAGCTCTTGAGACTAGGGACTGTTCTGAGTGGGAACCTGAGGCCCTGGGAGCAGAGCCATTGTTGTGGCTTCCTCACAGCCAAACAACTCTTGCACCAGGGAAAACTGAATAAGCACTCCCTTGGGCTACCTTTTATGACTCTAATGAAGAGACCCCCTGAAACTCTGCTTTGGGGCTGAAAATCAAAAGGGGGCTGAAAGTGCTACCTGGAATGTCAGTTGTAGGGGCCATAGTGCCTATGTCCCAAAGCCCAGGTAAGGCTTCGACAGTGCCACTGGAACGTGAAGGCACCCTCCACAGCGCATTTTCCCCACATGTCTGTCTGCTCTGTAGCAGAGAGCTCTGGAGACTAGGCCTGGTCTGAATGGGAAACTGAGGCCTGGAGTCAAAACCCATTTTGTGGTGTCTTAACAGCCAAACACCTCTTGCACCTGAGAAGATTGAATAAGCACTCCCTTGGGCTACCTTTTATGACTCTAAGGAAGAGACCCTGCCAGGCTGCCTTTGGCTGAAAATCACTAGTGGCTGGAAAGTGCTACCTGGAACGTCAGTGGAAGAGGCCACAGTGCCTAGGCCCCACCGCCCCGGGTAGGGCTTCCCCAAGCCAGGGAACCTCAAGGAACACTCCTCAGAGCTATTTCCCCATGTGTGCTCTGTAGCAGAGAGCTCTTGAGACTTGGTCTGTTCTGACTGGGGAAACTGAGGCCCTGGGAGGAGACCCACTGTTGTGGCTTCTTCACAGACAAACACCTCTTGCACCAGGGAAGATTGAATAAGCACACTCCCTTGGGCTACCTTTTATGACTCTAAGGAAGAGACCCTGAAACGATGCTTTGGGGCTGAAAATCAAAAGGGGCTGGTAAGTGCTACCTGGAAAGTCAGTTGTAGGAGCCATATTGCCTAGGTCCCAAAGCCCAGGAAAGGCTTCGACAGTGCCCTGGAACGTGAAGGCACCCTCCACAGCGCTTTTTCCCACATGTCTGCTCTGTAGCAGAGAGCTCTGGAGATTAGTCCTGGTCTGACTGCGAAAACTGAGGCCTGGAGGCAAACCCATTTTTCTGGTGTCTTAATAACCAAACACCTCTTGCCCCTGTGAAGATTGAATAAGCACTCCCTTGGGCTACCTTTTATGACTCTAAGAAAGAGACCCTGCCCGGTTCCCTGTGGCTAAAATCACAAGGGGCTGGAAAGTTCTACCTGGAAAGTCAGTGGAAGAGGCCACAGTGCCTAGGCCCCACCGCCCGGGTAGGGCTTCCCCAAACCAGGGAACCTCAAAGGAACACACTCCTCAGAGCTATTGCCCCATGTGTGCTCTGAAGCAGAGAGCTCTTGAGACTTGGTCTGTTCTGACTCGGGGAAACTGAGGCCCTGGGAGCAGACCCATTGTTGTGGCTTCTTTAACAGACAAACACCTCTTGCACCAGGGAAGATTGAATAAGCACTTCCTTGGGCTACCTTTTATGATTCTAAGGAAGAGACCCTGAAAGGCTGCTATGGGGCTGAAAATCACAAGGGGCTGGGAAGTGCTACCTGGAAAGTCTGTTGTAGGGGCCAGAGTGACTAGGACCCAATGCCTAGGTAAGGCTTTGACAGTGCCTTGGAACGTGAAGGCACCCTCGACAGCGCTTTTTCCACATGTCTGCTCTGTAGCAGAGAGCTCTTGAGACTAGGTCTGGACTGACTGGGAAACTGAGGCCCTGGGATCAGACACATTGTTGTGGCTTCTTCACAGACAAACACCTCTTGCACCAGGGAAGATTGAATAAGCACTCCCTTGGGCTACCTTTATGACTCTATGGTACACCCTGCCAGTCTGCCTTTGGCTTAAAATCACAAGCGGCTGGGAAGTGCTACCTGGAAATTCAGTTGTAGGGTCCATAGTGCCTAGGTCCCAAAGCCCAGGTAAGGCTTCGACAGTGCCTTGGAACGTGAAGGCACCCTCCACAGCGCTCTTTCCACATGTCTGCTATGTAGCAGAGAGCTCTGCTGACTAGGCCTGGACTGACTGGGAAACTGAGGCCTGGAGGCAAACCCATTGTTGTGGCTTCTTAAAAGACAAACACCTCTTGCACCAGGGAAGATTGAATAAGCACTCCCTTGGGCTACCTTTTATGACTCTATGGAAGAGACCTGAAGCGCTGCTTTGGGGATGAAAATCACAAGGGGCTGGGAAGTGCTACCTGGAAAGTCAGTCGTAGGGGTCATAGTGCCTAGGTCCCAATGCCCAGGTAAGACTTCTACAGTGCCCTGGAACTTGAAGGCACCCTCCACAGCGCTTTTTCCACATGTCTGCTCTGTAGCGGAGAGCTCTGGAGACTAGTCCTGGTCTGACTGGAAAACTGAGCCTGGAGGCAAACCCATTGTTCTCCTGTCTTAACAGCCAAACACCTCTTGCACCTGGGAAGACTGAATAAGCACTCCCTTGGGCTACCTTTTATGACTCTAAGGAAGAGACCCTGCCAGGCTGCCTTTGGCTGATAATCACAAGGGGATTGAAAGTGCTACCTGGAAAGTCAGTGGAAGAGGCCACAGTGCCTAGGCCCCACTGCCCGGGTAGGGCTTCCCCAAGCCAGGGAAGCTCAAGGAACCCTCCTCAGAGCTATTGCCCCATGTGTGCGCTGTGTAGCAGAGAGCTCGTGAAACTAGGTCTGTTCTGACTCGGAAACTGATGCCCTGGGAGCAGACCCATTGTTGTGGCTTCTTCACAGACAAACACCTCTTGCACCAGGGAAGATTGAATAAGCACTCCATTGGGCTACCTTTTATGCCTGTAAGAAAGAGACCCTGAAACGCTGCTTTGGGGCTGAGAATCAAAAAGGGCTGGGAAGTGGTAGCCTGAAATTCAGTGGTAGGGGCCATAGTGCCTAGGCCCGACATCCTGGGTAGGGTTTCCCCAGGGCATGGTAACACCAAGTCACCCTCCTCAGAGATAATGCCCCATGTGTACTCTGTAGCAGAGAGCTCGCGAGACTAATTCTGTTCTGACTGGGAAACTGAGGCCCTGGGAACAGAACCATTGTAGAGGCATCTGAACAGTCCAACAGTTGCTGTTCGAAGGAGGATGGAAAAAGCAATACCTTTGGCTGCCTTTGCTCCCTCCATGCGAGAGAGCTTGCCACGCCACCACCCTCGGGATGAAAATCACATGGGGCTGGGAATTTTACCTGGGAGGTGAGTTTTTAGGGACCATAGCGAGTAGGACTCACTGCCCTGGTAAGGCTTAGAAAGTGCCCTGGATCGTGAAGGCACCCTCCACTGCACATTTTCCAAATGTCTGCTCTGTATCAGAGAGCTCTGGAGACTAGTCCTGGTCTGACTAGGAATCTGAGGCCTGGAAGGAAACCCATTGTTGTGGCTTCCTAACAGACAAACACCTGTTGTGCCAGGGAGGATTGAATAAGCACTCCCTTTGGCTACCTTTTGTGACTCTAAGGAATTGACCCTGAAACTCTGCTTTGGGGTTGAAAATCATAAGGGGCTGGAAAGTGCTACCTGGAAAGTCAGTGGAAGAGGCCAGAGTGCCTAGGCTCCACCACCCGGGTATGGCTTCCCCAAGCCAGGGAACCTCAAGGAACACTTCTCAGAGCTATTGCACCATGTGTGCTCTGAAGCAGAGAGCTCTTGAGACTAGGTCTCTTCTGACTGGGAAACTGAGGCCCTGGGAACAGAACCATTGTAGGGGCTTCTGAACTGCCCAACACTTGCTGTTCGAGGGAGGATGGTAAAAGCAATACCTTGTGCTGCCTTTGCTCCCTCCATGGAAGAGAGACTGTCACGCTACCCTCGGGCTGAAAATCACATGGGGCTGGGAAGTGCTACCTGGAAAGTCCGTTTGTAGGGTCCATAGCGATTAGGGCCCACCGCCCAGGTAAGGATTTGTCAGTGCCCTGGAACGTGAAGGCACCCTCCACAGCGCTTTCTTCACATGTCTGCTCTGTAGCAGAGAGCTCTGGAGACTAGGCCTGGTATGAGTAGGAAACTGAGGCCTGGAGGCAAACCCATTGTTGTGGCTTCTTATCAGCCATACACCTGATGCTCCAGGGAGGATTGAAAAAGCATTCCCTTGGGCTACCTTTTATAACTCTACGGAAGAGACCCTGCAAGGCTGCCTTGTTGCTGAAAATCACAGGGGGCTGGAAAGTGCTAACTAGAAAGAGAGTGGTAGGGGCCATGGCTCCTAGGCCCCACTGCCCAGGTAGTAGTGCTTCCACAGGGCCCGGGAACGTGAAGGCACCCTCCACACCACTGTTTCCCCATGTGTGCTCTGTAGCAGAGAGCTCGCCAGACTAGGCCTGGTCTGGCTAGGAAACTGAGGCCCTGGGAGCAGACACAATATTAGGGCTTCTGAACAGCCCAACACTTGCTGCGCTAGGGAGCCTTGAAGAAGCACTCCCTTAGGCTGTCTTTGCTTCCTCCAAGGAAGAGAGCCTGCCAGGCTGCCTTTGGGCTGAAAATCACATTGGGCTGCATAGTGCTACGTTGGGCAGTCAGTTTGTAGGGGGCATAGCGCCTAGGCCTCACCATCCGGGTAGGGCTTCCCCATTGCCCGGGAACGTCAGGGCAACAACAACACCACTGTTTCCCTATGTGTGCTCTGTAGTAGAAACCTCCCAAGACTACTACTACTGGTCTGGCTACGAAACTGAGGCCCTGGGAGAGACACATTGGAGGGGATTCAGAACAGACAAACACTTGCTGTTCGAGGGAGGTTGGAAAAGGCAATACATTGTGCTGTCTTTGCTCCCTCCATGGAAGAGATCTTGCCACGCCGCCCTCAGGCTGAAAATCGCATGGGGCTGGAAATGTTACCTGGGAGGTGAGTTTGTAGGGGACCATAGCGAGTAGGACTCACTGCCCAGGTAAGGCTTAGAAAGTGCCCTGGAACGTGAAGGCACCCTCTACTGCACATTTACCACATGTCTGCTCTGTAGCAGTGAGCTCTGGAGACTAGGCCTGGTCTGACGAGGAAACTGAGGCCTGGAGGAAAACCCATTGTTGGGGCTTCTTAACAGCCAAACACCTGTTGTTCCAGGGAGGATTGAATAAGCACTCGATTGGGCTACCATTTATGACTCTAAGGAAGAGATCCTGAAACGCTGCTTTGCGGATGAAAATCAAAAGGGGCTGGGAAGTGCTACCTGGAAAGTCAGTTGTAGGGCCATAGTGCCTAGGTCCCAAAGCCGAGGTAAGGCTTCGACAGTGTCCTGGAACGTGAAGACACCATCCACAGCGCTTTTTTTCCACATGTCTGCTCTGTAGCAGAGAGCTCTGGAGACTAGGCCTGCTCTGACTGGGAAACTGAGGCCTGGAGGCAAAACCATTCTTGTGGCGTCTTAACAGCCAAACACCTCTTGCACCAGGGAAGATTGAATGAGCACTCCTTTGGGCTACCTTTTATGACTCTAAGGAAGAGACACTGCCAGGCTGCATTTGGCTGAAAATCACAAGGGGCTGGAAAGTGCTACCTGGAAAGTCAGTGGAAGAGGCCATATTGCCTAGGCCCCACCGCCCGGGTAGGGCTTCCCCAAGCCAGGGAACCTCAAGAAAAACACTCCTTAGAGCTATTGTCCCATGTGTGCTCTGTAGCAGAGAGCTCTTGGGACTAGGTCTGTTCTGACTGGGAAACTGAGGGCCCTGGGAGCCGACCCATTGTTGTGGCTTCTTCACAGACAAACACCTCTTGCACCAGGGAAGATTGAATAATAAGCACTCCCTTGGGCTACCTTTTATGACTGTAAGAAAGAGACTCTGAAACGCGGATTTGGGGCTGAAAATCAAAAGGGGCTGGGAAGTGCTACCTGGAAAGTCAGTTGAAGGGGCCATAGTGCCTAGGTATCAAAGCCCAGGTAAGGTTTCGACAGTGCCCTGGAATGTGAAGTCACCCTCCACAGCGTTTTTTTCCACATGTCTGCTCTGTAGCAGAGAGCTCTGGAGACTAGGCCTGGTTTGACTGGCAAACTGAGGCCTGGAGGCCATCCCATTGTTGTGGAGTCTTAACAGCCAAACACCTCTTGCACCTGGGAAGATTGATTAAGCACTCCCTTGGCTACCTTTTATGACTCTAAGGAAGAGACCCTGCCAGGCTGCCTTTGGCTGAAAATCACAAGTGGCTGGAAAGTGCTACCTGGAAATTGTCAGTCAGTGGAATAGGCCAGAGTGCCTAGGCCCCAACGCACGGGTAGGGCTTCCCCAAGACAGGGAACCTCAAGGAACACTCTTCCGAGCTATTGCCCCAAGTGTGCTCTGTAGCAGAGAGCTCTGGAGACTAGTACTGTTCTGACTGGGAAACTGAGGCCCTGGAGGCAAACCCACTGTTTTGGCGTCTTAACAACCAAACACCTCTTGCACCAGGGAAGATTGAATAAGCACTCCCTTGGGCTACCTTTTATGACTCTAAGGAAGAGACCCTGAAGACTGCTTTTGGGCTGAAAATCAAAAGGGGCTGGGAAGTGCTACCTGGAAAGTCAGTTGTAGGGGCCATAGTGCCTAGGTCCCAAAGCCCAGGTAAGGCTTCGACAGTGCCCTGAAACATGAAGGCACCCTCCACAGCGCTTTTTCCACATGTCTGCTCTGTAGCAGAGAGCTCTGCTGACTAGGCCTGGACTGACTGGGAAACTGAGGCCTGGAGGCAAAACCCATTGTTGTGGAGGCTTAACAGCCAAACACCTCTTGCACCTGGGAAGATTGAATAAGCACTTCTTTGGGCTACCTTTTATGACTCTAAGGAGGAGACCCAGCCAGGCTGTCTTTGGCTGAAAATCACAAGGGGCTTGAAAGTGCTACCTGGAAAATCAGTGGAAGAGGCCCCAGTGCTTAGGCCCCACCGCCCGGGTAGGGCTTCCCCAAGCCAGGGAACCTCAAGGAACACTTCTCAGAGCTATTGCCCCATGTGTGCTCTGTAGCAGAGAGCACATGAGACTGGTCTGTTCTGACTGGGAAACTGAGGCCCTGGGAGCAGACCCATTTGTTGTGGCTTGTTCACAGACAAACACCTCTTGCACCACGGAGGATTGAATAAGCACTACCTTGGGCTACCTTTTATGACTCTAAGGTAGAGACCCTGAAACGCTGCTTTGGGGCTGAAAATCACAAGGGGCTGGGAAGTGCTACCTGGAAAGTCAGTTGTAGGGGGCCATAATGCCTATGTCCCAAATCCCAGGTAAGGCTTCGACAGTGCCCTGGAACGTGAAGGCACCCTCCACAGCGCTTTTTTTTCACATGTCTGCTCTGTAGCAGAGAGCTCTGGACAATAGGCCTGGTCTGACTGGGAAACTGAGGCCTCGAAGCAAACCCATTGTTGTGGTGTCTTAACAGTCAAACACCTCTTGCACCTGGGAAGACTGAATAAGCATTCCCTTGCGCTACCTTTTATGCCTCTAAGGAAGAGACCCTTCCTGGCTGCTTTCGGCTGAAAATCACAAGGGGCTGGAAAGTGCTACCTGGAAAATCAGTGGAAGAGGCCACAGTGCCTAGGCCCCACCGCCCAGGTAGGGATTCCCCAAGCCAGGGAACCTCAAGGAAAACTCCTCAGAATTATTACCCCATGTGTGCTCTGTAGCAGAGAGCTCTTGAGACTAGGACTGTTCTGAGTGGGAACTGAGGCCCTGGGAGCAGACCCATTGTTGTGGCTTCCTCACAGCCAAACAACTCTTGCACCAGGGAAAACTGAATAAGCACTCCCTTGGGCTACCTTTTATGACTCTAATGAAGAGACCCTGAAACTCTGCTTTGGGGCTGAAAATCAAAAGGGGCTGTGAAGTGCTACCTGGAATGTCAGTTGTAGGGGCCATAGTGCCTATGTCCCAAAGCCCAGGTAAGGCTTCGACAGTGCACTGGAACGTGAAGGCACCCTCCACAGCGCATTCCCCACATGTCTGCTCTGTAGCAGAGAGCTCTGGAGACTAGGCCTGGTCTGAATGGGAAACTGAGGCCTGGAGTCAAAACCGTTTTTGTGGTGTCTTAACAGCCAAACACCTCTTGCACCTGAGAAGATTGAATAAGCACTCCCTTGGGCTACCTTTTATGACTCTACGGAAGAGACCCTGCCAGGCTGCCTTTGGCTGAAAATCACTAGTGGCTGGAAAGTGCTACCTGGAACGTCAGTGGAAGAGGCCACAGTGCCTAGGCCCCACCGCCCGGGTAGGGCTTCCCCAAGCCAGGGAACCTCAAGGAACACTTCTCAGAGCTATTGCCCCATGTGTGCTCTGTAGCAGAGAGCTCTTGAGACTAGGACTGTTCTGAGTGGGAACCTGAGGCCCTGGGAGCAGACCCATTGTTGTGGCTTCCTCACAGCCAAACAACTCTTGTACCAGGGAAAACTGAATAAGCACTCCCTTGGGCTACCTTTTATGACTCTAATGAAGAGACCCTGAAACTCTGCTTTGGGGCTGAAAATCAAAAGGGGCTGTGAAGTGCTACCTGGAATGTCAGTTGTAGGGGCCATAGTGCCTATGTCCCAAAGCCAAGGTAAGGCTTCGACAGTGCACTGGAACGTGAAGGCACCCTTCACAGCGCATTCCCCACATGTCTGCTCTGTAGCAGAGAGCTCTGGAGACTAGGCCTGGTCTGAATGGGAAACTGAGGCCTGGAGTCAAAACCGTTTTTGTGGTATCTTAACAGCCAAACACCTCTTGCACCTGAGAAGATTGAATAAGCACTCCCTTGGGCTACCTTTTATGACTCTACGGAAGAGACCCTGCCAGTCTGCCTTTGGCTGAAAATCACTAGTGGCTGGAAAGTGCTACCTGAAACGTCAGTGGAAGAGGCCACAGTGCCTAGGCCCCACCGCCCGGGTAGGGCTTCCCCAAGCCAGGGAACCTCAAGGAACACTCCTCAGAGCTATTTCCCCATGTGTGCTCTGTAGCAGAGAGCTCTTGAGACTTGGTCTGTTTTGACTGGAAAACTGAGGCCCTGGGAGGAGACCCACTGTTGTGGCTTCTTCACAGACAAACACCTCTTGCACCAGGGAAGATTGAATAAGCACTCCCTTGGGCTACCTTTTATGACTCTAAGGAAGAGACCCTGAACGCTGCTTTGGGGCTGACAATCAAAAGGCCTGGGAAGTGCTACCTGGAAAGTCAGTTGTAGGAGCCATAGTGCCTAGGTCCCAAAGCCCAGGTAAGGCTTGGACAGTGCCCTGAAACATGAAGGCACCCTCCACAGCGCTTTTTCCACATGTCTGCTCTGTACCAGAGAGCTCGGCTGACTAGGCCTGGGCTGACTGGGAAATTGAGGCCTGGAGGCAAAACC
>JAGTYA010000624.1:0-20880 GCA_024291935.2 Okapia johnstoni | reverse complement strand
CCAGTTCCGGCCGCAAGACCAAAGGTCCCCGAGGAACCCCCATCGGCAAGCGAGTCCAGTTCCCTGGACGTGAGGCGAGGGGAAGCCCAGCAGCCCCTGGCGATGTCAAAGGAGGCCTGGACTTCTCAGAGGCAACAAGAGAGGCTCCCCGAGGCGCCACGCCCCCGATTCAGAGAGGCCACCCCCGCTTCCCCCTGCGCCGCGCGGAAAAGCACGACCTTCGCCCCTGCATTCGAGGGGAAGCCCGATTGCCCTTGGCTGTGACCGGAGAGAAAGGCTGAGTCCCCTCGACTCCCTGGAGGCCACCCCACAGGTGCCAGTTATACCTGTCCCCTCCCCCCCCTCCGGGGACCCCCGAGGGTCCTAGCTCCATGCCTGACGCGGACCCAGGGCGCTGCAGCGCCTCCTGGCGAATCCCGAGGCTGCTCGGGCCCCTGTCCGCTCGAAAGGAGGCATGGCGACCCCGCTGGGCTAACGGGGGAGACGGGCCGGGGTACCCGCCGCAACTCGAGAATGCACCGCCGCAAGTCGAGAACACCCCCGTGAGGCCACGCCCATAGAGGGAGGAGGCGCTTTTCCCTTGCAGGGCATGGAGAGCATGCCCCGGCACCTGTTCCGGCTCCGAACGGGGCTTGACTCCTTGCGGGCGACTCCAGGTGTCCCCCGAGATCCCCGGGCCAACCTGCCAAGAAAGCGGGGCTTCCCGCCACACCGCGAGGGCGTCCCCCGGGCCCCCCTCCTTGCGAGACGGGGCCCTTGGGATCTGCAGCGACTCGAGAGCCGTCCTGCCTTCTCTCTGGCGCTGCAACGGAGGCTGGACTCCCTCTAGGCGCCCCCAGAGGTTCCCTGGGATACCCGTGTCCACAGGCGAGCGGAACCCTGAGTCTCCAGAGGCCGCTCGCGAGGGGCCCCCCGTCGCCGTCGGCCCCTCCTCTCGAAAGGGGGGTCCAATCCCCTTCCTGAATGCCATCGCAATCCCTACATTCCCTCGCACCTCCAGAGCGGGACTCTCGCCTCTCCTGAGGTTCGAGAAGAGGCCCCAAGGGGCCAGTTCCGGCCGCAAGACCAAAGGTCCCCGAGGAACCCCCATCGGCAAGCGAGTCCAGTTCCCTGGACGTGAGGCGAGGGGAAGCCCAGCAGCCCCTGGCGATGTCAAAGGAGGCCTGGACTTCTCAGAGGCAACAAGAGAGGCTCCCCGAGGCGCCACGCCCCCGATTCAGAGAGGCCACCCCCGCTTCCCCCTGCGCCGCGCGGAAAAGCACGACCTTCGCCCCTGCATTCGAGGGGAAGCCCGATTGCCCTTGGCTGTGACCGGAGAGAAAGGCTGAGTCCCCTCGACTCCCTGGAGGCCACCCCACAGGTGCCAGTTATACCTGTCCCCTCCCCCCCCTCCGGGGACCCCCGAGGGTCCTAGCTCCATGCCTGACGCGGACCCAGGGCGCTGCAGCGCCTCCTGGCGAATCCCGAGGCTGCTCGGGCCCCTGTCCGCTCGAAAGGAGGCATGGCGACCCCGCTGGGCTAACGGGGGAGACGGGCCGGGGTACCCGCCGCAACTCGAGAATGCACCGCCGCAAGTCGAGAACACCCCCGTGAGGCCACGCCCATAGAGGGAGGAGGCGCTTTTCCCTTGCAGGGCATGGAGAGCATGCCCCGGCACCTGTTCCGGCTCCGAACGGGGCTTGACTCCTTGCGGGCGACTCCAGGTGTCCCCCGAGATCCCCGGGCCAACCTGCCAAGAAAGCGGGGCTTCCCGCCACACCGCGAGGGCGTCCCCCGGGCCCCCCCTCCTTGCGAGACGGGGCCCTTGGGATCTGCAGCGACGCGAGAGCCGTCCTGCCTTCTCTCTGGCGCTGCAACGGAGGCTGGACTCCCTCTAGGCGCCCCCAGAGGTTCCCTGGGATACCCGTGTCCACAGGCGAGCGGAACCCTGAGTCTCCAGAGGCCGCTCGCGAGGGGCCCCCCGTCGCCGTCGGCCCCTCCTCTCGAAAGGGGGGTCCAATCCCCTTCCTGAATGCCATCGCAATCCCTACATTCCCTCGCACCTCCAGAGCGGGACTCTCGCCTCTCCTGAGGTTCGAGAAGAGGCCCCAAGGGGCCAGTTCCGGCCGCAAGACCAAAGGTCCCCGAGGAACCCCCATCGGCAAGCGAGTCCAGTTCCCTGGACGTGAGGCGAGGGGAAGCCCAGCAGCCCCTGGCGATGTCAAAGGAGGCCTGGACTTCTCAGAGGCAACAAGAGAGGCTCCCCGAGGCGCCACGCCCCCGATTCAGAGAGGCCACCCCCGCTTCCCCCTGCGCCGCGCGGAAAAAGCACGACCTTCGCCCTGCATTCGAGGGGAAGCCCGATTGCCCTTGGCTGTGACCGGAGAGAAAGGCTGAGTCCCCTCGACTCCCTGGAGGCCACCCCACAGGTGCCAGTTATACCTGTCCCCTCCCCCCCTCCGGGGACCCCCGAGGGTCCTAGCTCCATGCCTGACGCGGACCCAGGGCGCTGCAGCGCCTCCTGGCGAATCCCGAGGCTGCTCGGGCCCCTGTCCGCTCGAAAGGAGGCATGGCGACCCCGCTGGGCTAACGGGGGAGACGGGCCGGGGTACCCGCCGCAACTCGAGAATGCACCGCCGCAAGTCGAGAACACCCCCGTGAGGCCACGCCCATAGGGAGGAGGCGCTTTTCCCTTGCAGGGCATGGAGAGCATGCCCCGGCACCTGTTCCGGCTCCGAACGGGGCTTGACTCCTTGCGGGGGGACTCCAGGTGTCCCCCGAGATCCCCGGGCCAACCTGCCAAGAAAGCGGGGCTTCCCGCCACACCGCGAGGGCGTCCCCCGGGCCCCCCCCCCTTGCGAGACGGGGCCCTTGGTATCTGCAGCAACTCGAGAGCCGTCCTGCCTTCTCTCTGGCGCTGCAACGGAGGCTGGACTCCCTCTAGGCGCCCCCAGAGGTTCCCTGGGATACCCGTGTCCACAGGCGAGCGGAACCCTGAGTCTCCAGAGGCCGCTCGCGAGGGGCCCCCCGTCGCCGTCGGCCCCTCCTCTCGAAAGGGGGGTCCAATCCCCTTCCTGAATGCCATCGCAATCCCTACATTCCCTCGCACCTCCAGAGCGGGACTCTCGCCTCTCCTGAGGTTCGAGAAGAGGCCCCAAGGGGCCAGTTCCGGCCGCAAGACCAAAGGTCCCCGAGGAACCCCCATCGGCAAGCGAGTCCAGTTCCCTGGACGTGAGGCGAGGGGAAGCCCAGCAGCCCCTGGCGATGTCAAAGGAGGCCTGGACTTCTCAGAGGCAACAAGAGAGGCTCCCCGAGGCGCCACGCCCCCGATTCAGAGAGGCCACCCCCGCTTCCCCCTGCGCCGCGCCGAAAAGCACGACCTTCGCCCCTGCATTCGAGGGGAAGCCCGATTGCCCTTGGCTGTGACCGGAGAGAAAGGCTGAGTCCCCTCGACTCCCTGGAGGCCACCCCACAGGTGCCAGTTATACCTGTCCCCTCCCCCCCTCCGGGGACCCCCGAGGGTCCTAGCTCCATGCCTGACGCGGACCCAGGGCGCTGCAGCGCCTCCTGGCGAATCCCGAGGCTGCTCGGGCCCCTGTCCGCTCGAAAGGAGGCATGGCGACCCCGCTGGGCTAACGGGGGAGACGGGCCGGGGTACCCGCCGCAACTCGAGAATGCACCGCCGCAAGTCGAGAACACCCCCGTGAGGCCACGCCCATAGAGGGAGGAGGCGCTTTTCCCTTGCAGGGCATGGAGAGCATGCCCCGGCACCTGTTCCGGCTCCGAACGGGGCTTGACTCCTTGCGGGCGACTCCAGGTGTCCCCCGAGATCCCCGGGCCAACCTGCCAAGAAAGCGGGGCTTCCCGCCACACCGCGAGGGCGTCCCCCGGGCCCCCCTCCTTGCGAGACGGGGCCCTTGGGATCTGCAGCGACGCGAGAGCCGTCCTGCCTTCTCTCTGGCGCTGCAACGGAGGCTGGACTCCCTCTAGGCGCCCCCAGAGGTTCCCTGGGATACCCGTGTCCACAGGCGAGCGGAACCCTGAGTCTCCAGAGGCCGCTCGCGAGGGGCCCCCCGTCGCCGTCGGCCCCTCCTCTCGAAAGGGGGGTCCAATCCCCTTCCTGAATGCCATCGCAATCCCTACATTCCCTCGCACCTCCAGAGCGGGACTCTCGCCTCTCCTGAGGTTCGAGAAGAGGCCCCAAGGGGCCAGTTCCGGCCGCAAGACCAAAGGTCCCCGAGGAACCCCCATCGGCAAGCGAGTCCAGTTCCCTGGACGTGAGGCGAGGGGAAGCCCAGCAGCCCCTGGCGATGTCAAAGGAGGCCTGGACTTCTCAGAGGCAACAAGAGAGGCTCCCCGAGGCGCCACGCCCCCGATTCAGAGAGGCCACCCCCGCTTCCCCCTGCGCCGCGCGGAAAAAAGCACGACCTTCGCCCCTGCATTCGAGGGGAAGCCCGATTGCCCTTGGCTGTGACCGGAGAGAAAGGCTGAGTCCCCTCGACTCCCTGGAGGCCACCCCACAGGTGCCAGTTATACCTGTCCCCTCCCCCCCTCCGGGGACCCCCGAGGGTCCTAGCTCCATGCCTGACGCGGACCCAGGGCGCTGCAGCGCCTCCTGGCGAATCCCGAGGCTGCTCGGGCCCCTGTCCGCTCGAAAGGAGGCATGGCGACCCCGCTGGGCTAACGGGGGAGACGGGCCGGGGTACCCGCCGCAACTCGAGAATGCACCGCCGCAAGTCGAGAACACCCCCGTGAGGCCACGCCCATAGAGGGAGGAGGCGCTTTTTTCCCTTGCAGGGCATGGAGAGCATGCCCCGGCACACCTGTTCCGGCTCCGAACGGGGCTTGACTCCTTGCGGGCGACTCCAGGTGTCCCCCGAGATCCCCGGGCCAACCTGCCAAGAAAGCGGGGCTTCCCGCCACACCGCGAGGGCGTCCCCCGGGCCCCCCTCCTTGCGAGACGGGGCCCCTTGGGATCTGCAGCGACGCGAGAGCCGTCCTGCCTTCTCTCTGGCGCTGCAACGGAGGCTGGACTCCCTCTAGGCGCCCCCAGAGGTTCCCTGGGATACCCGTGTCCACAGGCGAGCGGAACCCTGAGTCTCCAGAGGCCGCTCGCGAGGGGCCCCCCGTCGCCGTCGGCCCCTCCTCTCGAAAGGGGGGTCCAATCCCCTTCCTGAATGCCATCGCAATCCCTACATTCCCTCGCACCTCCAGAGCGGGACTCTCGCCTCTCCTGAGGTTCGAGAAGAGGCCCCAAGGGGCCAGTTCCGGCCGCAAGACCAAAGGTCCCCGAGGAACCCCCATCGGCAAGCGAGTCCAGTTCCCTGGACGTGAGGCGAGGGGAAGCCCAGCAGCCCCTGGCGATGTCAAAGGAGGCCTGGACTTCTCAGAGGCAACAAGAGAGGCTCCCCGAGGCGCCACGCCCCCGATTCAGAGAGGCCACCCCCGCTTCCCCCTGCGCCGCGCGGAAAAGCACGACCTTCGCCCCTGCATTCGAGGGGAAGCCCGATTGCCCTTGGCTGTGACCGGAGAGAAAGGCTGAGTCCCCTCGACTCCCTGGAGGCCACCCCACAGGTGCCAGTTATACCTGTCCCCTCCCCCCCTCCGGGGACCCCCGAGGGTCCTAGCTCCATGCCTGACGCGGACCCAGGGCGCTGCAGCGCCTCCTGGCGAATCCCGAGGCTGCTCGGGCCCCTGTCCGCTCGAAAGGAGGCATGGCGACCCCGCTGGGCTAACGGGGGAGACGGGCCGGGGTACCCGCCGCAACTCGAGAATGCACCGCCGCAAGTCGAGAACACCCCCGTGAGGCCACGCCCATAGAGGGAGGAGGCGCTTTTCCCTTGCAGGGCATGGAGAGCATGCCCCGGCACCTGTTCCGGCTCCGAACGGGGCTTGACTCCTTGCGGGCGACTCCAGGTGTCCCCCGAGATCCCCGGGCCAACCTGCCAAGAAAGCGGGGCTTCCCGCCACACCGCGAGGCGTCCCCCGGGCCCCCTCCTCCTTGCGAGACGGGGCCCTTGGGATCTGCAGCGACTCGAGAGCCGTCCTGCCTTCTCTCTGGCGCTGCAACGGAGGCTGGACTCCCTCTAGGCGCCCCAGAGGTTCCCTGGGATACCCGTGTCCACAGGCGAGCGGAACCCTGAGTCTCCAGAGGCCGCTCGCGAGGGGCCCCCCGTCGCCGTCGGCCCCTCCTCTCGAAAGGGGGGTCCAATCCCCTTCCTGAATGCCATCGCAATCCCTACATTCCCCTCGCACCTCCAGAGCGGGACTCTCGCCTCTCCTGAGGTTCGAGAAGAGGCCCCAAGGGGCCAGTTCCGGCCGCAAGACCAAAGGTCCCCGAGGAACCCCCATCGGCAAGCGAGTCCAGTTCCCTGGACGTGAGGCGAGGGGAAGCCCAGCAGCCCCTGGCGATGTCAAAGGAGGCCTGGACTTCTCAGAGGCAACAAGAGAGGCTCCCCGAGGCGCCACGCCCCCGATTCAGAGAGGCCACCCCCGCTTCCCCCTGCGCCGCGCGGAAAAAAGCACGACCTTCGCCCCTGCATTCGAGGGGAAGCCCGATTGCCCTTGGCTGTGACCGGAGAGAAAGGCTGAGTCCCCTCGACTCCCTGGAGGCCACCCCACAGGTGCCAGTTATACCTGTCCCCTCCCCCCCTCCGGGGACCCCCGAGGGTCCTAGCTCCATGCCTGACGCGGACCCAGGGCGCTGCAGCGCGTCCTGGCGAATCCCGAGGCTGCTCGGGCCCCTGTCCGCTCGAAAGGAGGCATGGCGACCCCGCTGGGCTAACGGGGGAGACGGGCCGGGGTACCCGCCGCAACTCGAGAATGCACCGCCGCAAGTCGAGAACACCCCCGTGAGGCCACGCCCATAGAGGGAGGAGGGGTTTTCCCTTGCAGGGCATGGAGAGCATGCCCCGGCACCTGTTCCGGCTCCGAACGGGGCTTGACTCCTTGCGGGCGACTCCAGGTGTCCCCCGAGATCCCCGGCCAACCTGCCAAGAAAGCGGGGCTTCCCGCCACACCGCGAGGGCGTCCCCCCGGGCCCCCCTCCTTGCGAGACGGGGCCCTTGGGATCTGCAGCGACGCGAGAGCCGTCCTGCCTTCTCTCTGGCGCTGCAACGGAGGCTGGACTCCCTCTAGGCGCCCCCAGAGGTTCCCTGGGATACCCGTGTCCACAGGCGAGCGGAACCCTGAGTCTCCAGAGGCCGCTCGCGAGGGGCCCCCCGTCGCCGTCGGCCCCTCCTCTCGAAAGGGGGGTCCAATCCCCTTCCTGAATGCCATCGCAATCCCTACATTCCCTCGCACCTCCAGAGCGGGACTCTCGCCTCTCCTGAGGTTCGAGAAGAGGCCCCAAGGGGCCAGTTCCGGCCGCAAGACCAAAGGTCCCCGAGGAACCCCCATCGGCAAGCGAGTCCAGTTCCCTGGACGTGAGGCGAGGGGAAGCCCAGCAGCCCCTGGCGATGTCAAAGGAGGCCTGGACTTCTCAGAGGCAACAAGAGAGGCTCCCCGAGGCGCCACGCCCCCGATTCAGAGAGGCCACCCCCGCTTCCCCCTGCGCCGCGCGGAAAAGCACGACCTTCGCCCCTGCATTCGAGGGGAAGCCCGATTGCCCTTGGCTGTGACCGGAGAGAAAGGCTGAGTCCCCTCGACTCCCTGGAGGCCACCCCACAGGTGCCAGTTATACCTGTCCCCTCCCCCCCTCCGGGACCCCCGAGGGTCCTAGCTCCATGCCTGACGCGGACCCAGGGCGCTGCAGCGCCTCCTGGCGAATCCCGAGGCTGCTCGGGCCCCTGTCCGCTCGAAAGGAGGCATGGCGACCCCGCTGGGCTAACGGGGGAGACGGGCCGGGGTACCCGCCGCAACTCGAGAATGCACCGCCGCCGCAAGTCGAGAACACCCCCGTGAGGCCACGCCCATAGAGGGAGGAGGCGCTTTTCCCTTGCAGGGCATGGAGAGCATGCCCCGGCACCTGTTCCGGCTCCGAACGGGGCTTGACTCCTTGCGGGCGACTCCAGGTGTCCCCCGAGATCCCCGGGCCAACCTGCCAAGAAAGCGGGGCTTCCCGCCACACCGCGAGGGCGTCCCCCGGGCCCCCCTCCTTGCGAGACGGGGCCCTTGGGATCTGCAGCGACGCGAGAGCCGTCCTGCCTTCTCTCTGGCGCTGCAACGGAGGCTGGACTCCCTCTAGGCGCCCCCAGAGGTTCCCTGGGATACCCGTGTCCACAGGCGAGCGGAACCCTGAGTCTCCAGAGGCCGCTCGCGAGGGGCCCCCCGTCGCCGTCGGCCCCTCCTCTCGAAAGGGGGGTCCAATCCCCTTCCTGAATGCCATCGCAATCCCTACATTCCCTCGCACCTCCAGAGCGGGACTCTCGCCTCTCCTGAGGTTCGAGAAGAGGCCCCAAGGGGCCAGTTCCGGCCGCAAGACCAAAGGTCCCCGAGGAACCCCCATCGGCAAGCGAGTCCAGTTCCCTGGACGTGAGGCGAGGGGAAGCCCAGCAGCCCCTGGCGATGTCAAAGGAGGCCTGGACTTCTCAGAGGCAACAAGAGAGGCTCCCCGAGGCGCCACGCCCCCGATTCAGAGAGGCCACCCCCGCTTCCCCCTGCGCCGCGCGGAAAAGCACGACCTTCGCCCCTGCATTCGAGGGGAAGCCCGATTGCCCTTGGCTGTGACCGGAGAGAAAGGCTGAGTCCCCTCGACTCCCTGGAGGCCACCCCACAGGTGCCAGTTATACCTGTCCCCTCCCCCCCTCCGGGGACCCCCGAGGGTCCTAGCTCCATGCCTGACGCGGACCCAGGGCGCTGCAGCGCCTCCTGGCGAATCCCGAGGCTGCTCGGGCCCCTGTCCGCTCGAAAGGAGGCATGGCGACCCCGCTGGGCTAACGGGGGAGACGGGCCGGGGTACCCGCCGCAACTCAAGAATGCACCGCCGCAAGTCGAGAACACCCCCGTGAGGCCACGCCCATAGAGGGAGGAGGCGCTTTTCCCTTGCAGGGCATGGAGAGCATGCCCCGGCACCTGTTCCGGCTCCGAACGGGGCTTGACTCCTTGCGGGCGACTCCAGGTGTCCCCCGAGATCCCCGGCCCAACCTGCCAAGAAAGCGGGGCTTCCCGCCACAACGCGAGGGCGTCCCCCGGGCCCCCCTCCTTGCGAGACGGGGCCCTTGGGATCTGCAGCGACGCGAGAGCCGTCCTGCCTTCTCTCTGGCGCTGCAACGGAGGCTGGACTCCCTCTAGGCGCCCCCAGAGGTTCCCTGGGATACCCGTGTCCACAGGCGAGCGGAACCCTGAGTCTCCAGAGGCCGCTCGCGAGGGGCCCCCCGTCGCCGTCGGCCCCTCCTCTCGAAAGGGGGGTCCAATCCCCTTCCTGAATGCCATCGCAATCCCTACATTCCCTCGCACCTCCAGAGCGGGACTCTCGCCTCTCCTGAGGTTCGAGAAGAGGCCCCAAGGGGCCAGTTCCGGCCGCAAGACCAAAGGTCCCCGAGGAACCCCCATCGGCAAGCGAGTCCAGTTCCCTGGACGTGAGGCGAGGGGAAGCCCAGCAGCCCCTGGCGATGTCAAAGGAGGCCTGGACTTCTCAGAGGCAACAAGAGAGGCTCCCCGAGGCGCCACGCCCCCGATTCAGAGAGGCCACCCCCGCTTCCCCCTGCGCCGCGCGGAAAAGCACGACCTTCGCCCCTGCATTCGAGGGGAAGCCCGATTGCCCTTGGCTGTGACCGGAGAGAAAGGCTGAGTCCCCTCGACTCCCTGGAGGCCACCCCACAGGTGCCAGTTATACCTGTCCCCTCCCCCCCTCCGGGGACCCCCGAGGGTCCTAGCTCCATGCCTGACGCGGACCCAGGGCGCTGCAGCGCCTCCTGGCGAATCCCGAGGCTGCTCGGGCCCCTGTCCGCTCGAAAGGAGGCATGGCGACCCCGCTGGGCTAACGGGGGAGACGGGCCGGGGTACCCGCCGCAACTCGAGAATGCACCGCCGCAAGTCGAGAACACCCCCGTGAGGCCACGCCCATAGAGGGAGGAGGCGCTTTTCCCTTGCAGGGCATGGAGGGCATGCCCCGGCACCTGTTGCGGCTCCGAACGGGGCTTGACTCCTTGCGGGCGACTCCAGGTGTCCCCCGAGATCCCCGGGCCAACCTGCCAAGAAAGCGGGGCTTCCCGCCACACCGCGAGGGCGTCCCCCGGGCCCCCCTCCTTGCGAGACGGGGCCCTTGGGATCTGCAGCGACTCGAGAGCCGTCCTGCCTTCTCTCTGGCGCTGCAACGGAGGCTGGACTCCCTCTAGGCGCCCCCAGAGGTTCCCTGGGATACCCGTGTCCACAGGCGAGCGGAACCCTGAGTCTCCAGAGGCCGCTCGCGAGGGGCCCCCCGTCGCCGTCGGCCCTCCTCTCGAAAGGGGGGGGTCCAATCCCCTTCCTGAATGCCATCGCAATCCCTACATTCCCTCGCACCTCCAGAGCGGGACTCTCGCCTCTCCTGAGGTTCGAGAAGAGGCCCCAAGGGGCCAGTTCCGGCCGCAAGACCAAAGGTCCCCGAGGAACCCCCATCGGCAAGCGAGTCCAGTTCCCTGGACGTGAGGCGAGGGGAAGCCCAGCAGCCCCTGGCGATGTCAAAGGAGGCCTGGACTTCTCAGAGGCAACAAGAGAGGCTCCCCGAGGCGCCACGCCCCCGATTCAGAGAGGCCACCCCCGCTTCCCCCTGCGCCGCGCGGAAAAGCACGACCTTCGCCCCTGCATTCGAGGGGAAGCCCGATTGCCCTTGGCTGTGACCGGAGAGAAAGGCTGAGTCCCCTCGACTCCCTGGAGGCCACCCCACAGGTGCCAGTTATACCTGTCCCCTCCCCCCCCTCCGGGGACCCCCGAGGGTCCTAGCTCCATGCCTGACGCGGACCCAGGGCGCTGCAGCGCCTCCTGGCGAATCCCGAGGCTGCTCGGGCCCCTGTCCGCTCGAAAGGAGGCATGGCGACCCCGCTGGGCTAACGGGGGAGACGGGCCGGGGTACCCGCCGCAACTCGAGAATGCACCGCCGCAAGTCGAGAACACCCCCGTGAGGCCACGCCCATAGAGGGAGGAGGCGCTTTTCCCTTGCAGGGCATGGAGAGCATGCCCCGGCACCTGTTCCGGCTCCGAACGGGGCTTGACTCCTTGCGGGCGACTCCAGGTGTCCCCCGAGATCCCCGGGCCAACCTGCCAAGAAAGCGGGGCTTCCCGCCACACCGCGAGGGCGTCCCCCGGGCCCCCCCTCCTTGCGAGACGGGGCCCTTGGGATCTGCAGCGACGCGAGAGCCGTCCTGCCTTCTCTCTGGCGCTGCAACGGAGGCTGGACTCCCTCTAGGCGCCCCCCCAGAGGTTCCCTGGGATACCCGTGTCCACAGGCGAGCGGAACCCTGAGTCTCCAGAGGCCGCTCGCGAGGGGCCCCCCCGTCGCCGTCGGCCCCTCCTCTCGAAAGGGGGGTCCAATCCCCTTCCTGAATGCCATCGCAATCCCTACATTCCCTCGCACCTCCAGAGCGGGACTCTCGCCTCTCCTGAGGTTCGAGAAGAGGCCCCAAGGGGCCAGTTCCGGCCGCAAGACCAAAGGTCCCCGAGGAACCCCCATCGGCAAGCGAGTCCAGTTCCCTGGACGTGAGGCGAGGGGAAGCCCAGCAGCCCCTGGCGATGTCAAAGGAGGCCTGGACTTCTCAGAGGCAACAAGAGAGGCTCCCCGAGGCGCCACGCCCCCGATTCAGAGAGGCCACCCCCGCTTCCCCCTGCGCCGCGCGGAAAAGCACGACCTTCGCCCCTGCATTCGAGGGGAAGCCCGATTGCCCTTGGCTGTGACCGGAGAGAAAGGCTGAGTCCCCTCGACTCCCTGGAGGCCACCCCACAGGTGCCAGTTATACCTGTCCCCTCCCCCCCTCCGGGGACCCCCGAGGGTCCTAGCTCCATGCCTGACGCGGACCCAGGGCGCTGCAGCGCCTCCTGGCGAATCCCGAGGCTGCTCGGGCCCCTGTCCGCTCGAAAGGAGGCATGGCGACCCCGCTGGGCTAACGGGGGAGACGGGCCGGGGTACCCGCCGCAACTCGAGAATGCACCGCCGCAAGTCGAGAACACCCCCGTGAGGCCACGCCCATAGAGGGAGGAGGCGCTTTTCCCTTGCAGGGCATGGAGAGCATGCCCCGGCACCTGTTCCGGCGGCTCCGAACGGGGCTTGACTCCTTGCGGGCGACTCCAGGTGTCCCCCGAGATCCCCGGGCCAACCTGCCAAGAAAGCGGGGCTTCCCGCCACACCGCGAGGGCGTCCCCCGGGCCCCCCTCCTTGCGAGACGGGGCCCTTGGGATCTGCAGCGACGCGAGAGCCGTCCTGCCTTCTCTCTGGCGCTGCAACGGAGGCTGGACTCCCTCTAGGCGCCCCCATAGGTTCCCTGGGATACCCGTGTCCACAGGCGAGCGGAACCCTGAGTCTCCAGAGGCCGCTCGCGAGGGGCCCCCCGTCGCCGTCGGCCCCTCCTCTCGAAAGGGGGGTCCAATCCCCTTCCTGAATGCCATCGCAATCCCTACATTCCCTCGCACCTCCAGAGCGGGACTCTCGCCTCTCCTGAGGTTCGAGAAGAGGCCCCAAGGGGCCAGTTCCGGCCGCAAGACCAAAGGTCCCCGAGGAACCCCCATCGGCAAGCGAGTCCAGTTCCCTGGACGTGAGGCGAGGGGAAGCCCAGCAGCCCCTGGCGATGTCAAAGGAGGCCTGGACTTCTCAGAGGCAACAAGAGAGGCTCCCCGAGGCGCCACGCCCCCGATTCAGAGAGGCCACCCCCGCTTCCCCCCTGCGCCGCGCGGAAAAGCACGACCTTCGCCCCTGCATTCGAGGGGAAGCCCGATTGCCCTTGGCTGTGACCGGAGAGAAAGGCTGAGTCCCCTCGACTCCCTGGAGGCCACCCCACAGGTGCCAGTTATACCTGTCCCCTCCCCCCCCTCCGGGGACCCCCGAGGGTCCTAGCTCCATGCCTGACGCGGACCCAGGGCGCTGCAGCGCCTCCTGGCGAATCCCGAGGCTGCTCGGGCCCCTGTCCGCTCGAAAGGAGGCATGGCGACCCCGCTGGGCTAACGGGGGAGACGGGGCCGGGGTACCCGCCGCAACTCGAGAATGCACCGCCGCAAGTCGAGAACACCCCCGTGAGGCCACGCCCATAGAGGGAGGAGGCGCTTTTCCCTTGCAGGGCATGGAGAGCATGCCCCGGCACCTGTTCCGGCTCCGAACGGGGCTTGACTCCTTGCGGGCGACTCCAGGTGTCCCCCGAGATCCCCGGGCCAACCTGCCAAGAAAGCGGGGCTTCCCGCCACACCGCGAGGGCGTCCCCCGGGCCCCCCTCCTTGCGAGACGGGGCCCTTGGGATCTGCAGCGACGCGAGAGCCGTCCTGCCTTCTCTCTGGCGCTGCAACGGAGGCTGGACTCCCTCTAGGCGCCCCCAGAGGTTCCCTGGGATACCCGTGTCCACAGGCGAGCGGAACCCTGAGTCTCCAGAGGCCGCTCGCGAGGGGCCCCCCGTCGCCGTCGGCCCCTCCTCTCGAAAGGGGGGTCCAATCCCCTTCCTGAATGCCATCGCAATCCCTACATTCCCTCGCACCTCCAGAGCGGGACTCTCGCCTCTCCTGAGGTTCGAGAAGAGGCCCCAAGGGGCCAGTTCCGGCCGCAAGACCAAAGGTCCCCGAGGAACCCCCATCGGCAAGCGAGTCCAGTTCCCTGGACGTGAGGCGAGGGGAAGCCCAGCAGCCCCTGGCGATGTCAAAGGAGGCCTGGACTTCTCAGAGGCAACAAGAGAGGCTCCCCGAGGCGCCACGCCCCCGATTCAGAGAGGCCACCCCCGCTTCCCCCCTGCGCCGCGCGGAAAAGCACGACCTTCGCCCCTGCATTCGAGGGGAAGCCCGATTGCCCTTGGCTGTGACCGGAGAGAAAGGCTGAGTCCCCTCGACTCCCTGGAGGCCACCCCACAGGTGCCAGTTATACCTGTCCCCTCCCCCCCCTCCGGGGACCCCCGAGGGTCCTAGCTCCATGCCTGACGCGGACCCAGGGCGCTGCAGCGCCTCCTGGCGAATCCCGAGGCTGCTCGGGCCCCTGTCCGCTCGAAAGGAGGCATGGCGACCCCGCTGGGCTAACGGGGGAGACGGGCCGGGGTACCCGCCGCAACTCGAGAATGCACCGCCGCAAGTCGAGAACACCCCCGTGAGGCCACGCCCATAGAGGGAGGAGGCGCTTTTCCCTTGCAGGGCATGGAGAGCATGCCCCGGCACCTGTTCCGGCTCCGAACGGGGCTTGACTCCTTGCGGGCGACTCCAGGTGTCCCCCGAGATCCCCGGGCCAACCTGCCAAGAAAGCGGGGCTTCCCGCCACACCGCGAGGGCGTCCCCCGGGCCCCCCTCCTTGCGAGACGGGGCCCTTGGGATCTGCAGCGACGCGAGAGCCGTCCTGCCTTCTCTCTGGCGCTGCAACGGAGGCTGGACTCCCTCTAGGCGCCCCCAGAGGTTCCCTGGGATACCCGTGTCCACAGGCGAGCGGAACCCTGAGTCTCCAGAGGCCGCTCGCGAGGGGCCCCCCGTCGCCGTCGGCCCCTCCTCTCGAAAGGGGGGTCCAATCCCCTTCCTGAATGCCATCGCAATCCCTACATTCCCTCGCACCTCCAGAGCGGGACTCTCGCCTCTCCTGAGGTTCGAGAAGAGGCCCCAAGGGGCCAGTTCCGGCCGCAAGACCAAAGGTCCCCGAGGAACCCCCATCGGCAAGCGAGTCCAGTTCCCTGGACGTGAGGCGAGGGGAAGCCCAGCAGCCCCTGGCGATGTCAAAGGAGGCCTGGACTTCTCAGAGGCAACAAGAGAGGCTCCCCGAGGCGCCACGCCCCCGATTCAGAGAGGCCACCCCCGCTTCCCCCTGCGCCGCGCGGAAAAGCACGACCTTCGCCCCTGCATTCGAGGGGAAGCCCGATTGCCCTTGGCTGTGACCGGAGAGAAAGGCTGAGTCCCCTCGACTCCCTGGAGGCCACCCCACAGGTGCCAGTTATACCTGTCCCCTCCCCCCCTCCGGGGACCCCCGAGGGTCCTAGCTCCCATGCCTGACGCGGACCCAGGGCGCTGCAGCGCCTCCTGGCGAATCCCGAGGCTGCTCGGGCCCCTGTCCGCTCGAAAGGAGGCATGGCGACCCCGCTGGGCTAACGGGGGAGACGGGCCGGGGTACCCGCCGCAACTCGAGAATGCACCGCCGCAAGTCGAGAACACCCCCGTGAGGCCACGCCCATAGAGGGAGGAGGCGCTTTTCCCTTGCAGGGCATGGAGAGCATGCCCCGGCACCTGTTCCGGCTCCGAACGGGGCTTGACTCCCCCCCCTCCTTGCGAGACGGGGCCCTTGGGATCTGCAGCGACGCGAGAGCCGTCCTGCCTTCTCTCTGGCGCTGCAACGGAGGCTGGACTCCCTCTAGGCGCCCCCAGAGGTTCCCTGGGATACCCGTGTCCACAGGCGAGCGGAACCCTGAGTCTCCAGAGGCCGCTCGCGAGGGGCCCCCCGTCGCCGTCGGCCCCTCCTCTCGAAAGGGGGGTCCAATCCCCTTCCTGAATGCCATCGCAATCCCTACATTCCCTCGCACCTCCAGAGCGGGACTCTCGCCTCTCCTGAGGTTCGAGAAGAGGCCCCAAGGGGGGCCCAGTTCCGGCCGCAAGACCAAAGGTCCCCGAGGAACCCCCATCGGCAAGCGAGTCCAGTTCCCTGGACGTGAGGCGAGGGGAAGCCCAGCAGCCCCTGGCGATGTCAAAGGAGGCCTGGACTTCTCAGAGGCAACAAGAGAGGCTCCCCGAGGCGCCACGCCCCCGATTCAGAGAGTCCACCCCCGCTTCCCCCTGCGCCGCGCGGAAAAGCACGACCTTCGCCCCTGCATTCGAGGGGAAGCCCGATTGCCCTTGGCTGTGACCGGAGAGAAAGGCTGAGTCCCCTCGACTCCCTGGAGGCCACCCCACAGGTGCCAGTTATACCTGTCCCCTCCCCCCCTCCGGGGACCCCCGAGGGTCCTAGCTCCATGCCTGACGCGGACCCAGGGCGCTGCAGCGCCTCCTGGCGAATCCCGAGGCTGCTCGCTCGGGCCCCTGTCCGCTCGAAAGGAGGCATGGCGACCCCGCTGGGCTAACGGGGGAGACGGGCGGGCCGGGGTACCCGCCGCAACTCGAGAATGCACCGCCGCAAGTCGAGAACACCCCCGTGAGGCCACGCCCATAGAGGGAGGAGGCGCTTTTCCCTTGCAGGGCATGGAGAGCATGCCCCGGCACCCTGTTCCGGCTCCGAACGGGGCTTGACTCCTTGCGGGCGACTCCAGGTGTCCCCCGAGATCCCCGGGCCAACCTGCCAAGAAAAGCGGGGCTTCCCGCCACACCGCGAGGGCGTCCCCCGGGCCCCCCTCCTTGCGCGAGACGGGGCCCTTGGGATCTGCAGCGACGCGAGAGCCGTCCTGCCTTCTCTCTGGCGCTGCAACGGAGGCTGGACTCCCTCTAGGCGCCCCCAGAGGTTCCCTGGGGATACCCGTGTCCACAGGCGAGCGGAACCCTGAGTCTCCAGAGGCCGCTCGCGAGGGGCCCCCCGTCGCCGTCGGCCCCTCCTCTCGAAAGGGGGGTCCAATCCCCTTCCTGAATGCCATCGCAATCCCTACATTCCCTCGCACCTCCAGAGCGGGACTCTCGCCTCTCCTGAGGTTCGAGAAGAGGCCCCAAGGGGCCAGTTCCGGCCCCAAGACCAAAGGTCCCTGAGGAACCCCCATCGGCAAGCGAGTCCAGTTCCCTGGACGTGAGGCGAGGGGAAGCCCAGCAGCCCCTGGCGATGTCAAAGGAGGCCTGGACTTCTCAGAGGCAACAAGAGAGGCTCCCCGAGGCGCCACGCCCCCGATTCAGAGAGGCCACCCCCGCTTCCCCCCTGCGCCGCGCCGCGCGGAAAAGCACGACCTTCGCCCCTGCATTCGAGGGGAAGCCCGATTGCCCTTGGCTGTGACCGGAGAGAAAAGGCTGAGTCCCCTCGACTCCCTGGAGGCCACCCCACAGGTGCCAGTTATACCTGTCCCCTCCCCCCCCCTCCGGGGACCCCCGAGGGTCCTAGCTCCATGCCTGACGCGGACCCAGGGCGCTGCAGCGCCTCCTGGCGAATCCCGAGGCTGCTCGGGCCCCTGTCCGCTCGAAAGGAGGCATGGCGACCCCGCTGGGCTAACGGGGGAGACGGGCCGGGGTACCCGCCGCAACTCGAGAATGCACCGCCGCAAGTCGAGAACACCCCCGTGAGGCCACGCCCATAGAGGGAGGAGGCGCTTTTCCCTTGCAGGGCATGGAGAGCATGCCCCGGCACCTGTTCCGGCGCCGAACGGGGGCTTGACTCCTTGCGGGCGACTCCAGGTGTCCCCCGAGATCCCCGGGCCAACCTGCCAAGAAAGCGGGGCTTCCCGCCACACCGCGAGGGCGTCCCCCGTGCCCCCCTCTTTGCGAGACGGGGCCCTTGGCATCTGCAGCGACGCGAGAGCCGTCCTGCCTTCTCTCTGGCGCTGCAACGGAGGCTGGACTCCCTCTAGGCGCCCCCAGAGGTTCCCTGGGATACCCGTGTCCACAGGCGAGCGGAACCCTGAGTCTCCAGAGGCCGCTCGCGAGGGGCCCCCCGTCGCCGCCGTCGGCCCCTCCTCTCGAAAGGGGGGTCCAATCCCCTTCCTGAATGCCATCGCAATCCCTACATTCCCTCGCACCTCCAGAGCGGGACTCTCGCCTCTCCTGAGGTTCGAGAAGAGGCCCCAAGGGGCCAGTTCCGGCCGCAAGACCAAAGGTCCCCGAGGAACCCCCATCGGCAAGCGAGTCCAGTTCCCTGGACGTGAGGCGAGGGGAAGCCCAGCAGCCCCTGGCGATGTCAAAGGAGGCCTGGACTTCTCAGAGGCAACAAGAGAGGCTCCCCGAGGCGCCACGCCCCCGATTCAGAGAGGCCACCCCCGCTTCCCCCTGCGCCGCGCGGAAAAGCACGACCTTCGCCCCTGCATTCGAGGGGAAGCCCGATTGCCCTTGGCTGTGACCGGAGAGAAAGGCTGAGTCCCCTCGACTCCCTGGAGGCCACCCCACAGGTGCCAGTTATACCTGTCCCCTCCCCCCCTCCGGGGACCCCCGAGGGTCCTAGCTCCATGCCTGACGCGGACCCAGGGCGCTGCAGCGCCTCCTGGCGAATCCCGAGGCTGCTCGGGCCCCTGTCCGCTCGAAAGGAGGCATGGCGACCCCGCTGGGCTAACGGGGGAGACGGGCCGGGGTACCCGCCGCAACTCGAGAATGCACCGCCGCAAGTCGAGAACACCCCCGTGAGGCCACGCCCATAGAGGGAGGAGGCGCTTTTCCCTTGCAGGGCATGGAGAGCATGCCCCGGCACCTGTTCCGGCTCCGAACGGGGCTTGACTCCTTGCGGGCGACTCCAGGTGTCCCCCGAGATCCCCGGGCCAACCTGCCAAGAAAGCGGGGCTTCCCGCCACACCGCGAGGGCGTCCCCCGGGCCCCCCTCCTTGCGAGACGGGGCCCTTGGGATCTGCAGCGACGCGAGAGCCGTCCTGCCTTCTCTCTGGCGCTGCAACGGAGGCTGGACTCCCTCTAGGCGCCCCCAGAGGTTCCCTGGGATACCCGTGTCCACAGGCGAGCGGAACCCTGAGTCTCCACAAGATAGGCTCCCCGAGGCGCCACGCCCCCGATTCAGAGAGGCCACCCCCGCTTCCCCCTGCGCCGCGTGGAAAAGCACGACCTTCGCCCCTGCATTCGAGGGGAAGCCCGATTGCCCTTGGCTGTGACCGGAGAGAAAGGCTGAGTACCCTCGACTCCCTGGAGGCCACCCCACAGGTGCCAGTTATACCTCTCCCCTCCCCGCCTCCGGGGACCCCCGAGGGTCCTAGCTCCATGCCTGACGCGGACCCAGGGCGCTGCAGCGCCTCCTGGCGAATCCCGAGGCTGCTCGGGCCCCTGTCCGCTCGAAAGGAGGCATGGCGACCCCGCTGGGCTAACGGGGGAGATGGGCCGGGGTACCCGCCGCAACTCGAGAATGCACCGCCGCAAGTTGAGAACACCCCCTGAGGCCACGCCCATAGAGGGAGGAGGCGCTTTTCCCTTGCAGGGCATGGAGAGCATGCCCCGGCACCTGTCCCGGCGCCGAACGGGGCTTGACTCCTTGCGGGCGATTCCAGGTGTCCCCCGAGATCCCCGGGCCAACCTGCCAAGAAAGCGGGGCTTCCCGCCACACCGCGAGGGCGTCCCCCGGGCCCCCCTCCTTGCGAGACGGGGCCCTTGGGATCTGCAGCGACGCGAGAGCCGTCCTGCCTTCTCTCTGGCGCTGCAACGGAGGCTGGACTCCCTCTAGGCGCCCCCAGAGGTGCCCTGGGATACCCGTGTCCACAGGCGAGCGGAACCCTGAGTCTCCAGAGGCCGCTCGCGAGGGGCCCCCCGTCGCCGTCGGCCCCTCCTCTCGAAAGGGGGGGTCCAATCCCCTTCCTGAATGCCATCGCAATCCCTACATTCCCTCGCACCTCCAGAGCGGGACTCTCGCCACTCCTGAGGTTCGAGAAGAGCCTGGACGTGAGGCGAGGGGAAGCCCAGCAGCCCCTGGCGATGTCAAAGGAAGCCTGGACTTCTCAGAGGCAACAAGAGAGGCTCCCCGAGGCGCCACGCCCCCGATTCAGAGAGGCCACCCCCGCTTCCCCCTGCGCCGCGCGGAAAAGCACGAAATTCGCCCCTGCATTCGAGGGGAAGCCCGATTGCCCTTGGCTGTGACCGGAGAGAAAGGCTGAGTCCCCTCGACTCCCTGGAGGCCACCCCACAGGTGCCAGTTATACCTGTCCCCTCCCCCCCTCCGGGGACCCCCGAGGGTCCTAGCTCCATGCCTGACGCGGACCCAGGGCGCTGCAGCGCCTCCTGGCGAATCCCGAGGCTGCTCGGGCCCCTGTCCGCTCGAAAGGAGGCATGGCGACCCCGCTGGGCTAACGGGGGAGACGGGCCGGGGTACCCGCCGCAACTCGAGAATGCACCGCCGCAAGTCGAGAACACCCCCGTGAGGCCACGCCCATAGAGGGAGGAGGCGCTTTTCCCTTGCAGGGCATGGAGAGCATGCCCCGGCACCTGTTCCGGCGCGAACGCGGCTTGACTCCTTGCGGGCGACTCCAGGTGTCCCCCCGAGATCCCCGGGCCAACCTGCCAAGAAAGCGGGGCTTCCCACCACACCGCGAGGGCGTCCCCCGGGCCCCCCTCCTTGCGAGACGGGGCCCTTGGGATCTGCAGCGACGCGAGAGCCGTCCTGCCTTCTCTCTGGCGCTGCAACGGAGGCTGGACTCCCTCTAGGCGCCCCCAGAGGTGCCCTGGGATACCCGTGTCCACAGGCGAGGCGAGCGGAACCCCTGAGTCTCCACAAGATAGGCTCCCCGAGGCGCCACGCCCCCGATTCAGAGAGGCCACCCCCCCGCTTCCCCCTGCGCCGCGTGGAAAAGCACGACCTTCGCCCCTGCATTCGAGGGGAAGCCCGATTGCCCTTGGCTGTGACCGGAGAGAAAGGCTGAGTACCCTCGACTCCCTGGAGGCCACCCCACAGGTGCCAGTTATACCTGTCCCCTCCCCCCCTCCGGGGACCCCCCGAGGGTCCTAGCTCCATGCCTGACGCGGACCCAGGGCGCTGCAGCGCCTCCTGGCGAATCCCGAGGCTGCTCGGGCCCCTGTCCGCTCGAAAGGAGGCATGGCGACCCCGCTGGGCTAACGGGGGAGATGGGCCGGGGTACCCGCCGCAACTCGAGAATGCACCGCCGCAAGTTGAGAACAACCCCTGAGGCCACGCCCATAGAGGGAGGAGGCGCTTTTCCCTTGCAGGGCATGGAGAGCATGCCCCGGCACCTGTCCCGGCGCCGAACGGGGCTTGACTCCTTG
>JAGTYA010000623.1:0-20900 GCA_024291935.2 Okapia johnstoni | reverse complement strand
CCCTGGTGCAAGAGGTGTTTGGCTGTGAAGACGCCAGAACAATGGCTCTGCTCCCAGGGCCTCACTGACTTTCCAGGTATCACTTCCCAGCCCCTTGTGATTTTCAGCCAGATGCAGCCTTGCAGGGTCTCTTCCTTAGAGTCAAAAAAGGTAGCCCAAGGGACTGCTTATTCAGTCTTCCCTGGTGCAAGAGGTGTTTGGCTGTGAAGACGCCAGAACAATGGCTCTGCTCCCAGGGCCTCAGTTTCCCAGTCAGAACAGACCTAGTCTCCAGAGCTCTCTGCTACAGAGCAGACATGGGGAAAAAGCGCTGTGGAGGGTGCCTTCACGTTCCAGGGCACTGTCGAAGCCTTACCTGGGCTTTGGAGCCTAGGCACTGTGGCCTCTTTCACTGACTTTCCAGGTATCACTTCCCAGCCCCTTGTGATTTTCAGCCAGATGCAGCCTTGCAGGGTCTCTTCCTTAGAGTCAAAAAAGGTAGCCCAAGGGACTGCTTATTCAGTCTTCCCTGGTGCAAGAGGTGTTTGGCTGTGAAGACGCCAGAACAATGGCTCTGCTCCCAGGGCCTCAGTTTCCCCAGTCAGAACAGACCTAGTCTCCAGAGCTCTCTGCTACAGAGCAGACATGGGGAAAAAAGCTCTGAGGAGGGTTCCTTGAGGCTCCCTGGGCACTGGGGAAGCCTTACCTGGGCTTTGCTGCTGGGGCCTAGGCACTGTGGCCTCTTTCACTGACTTTCCAGGTATCACTTCCCAGCCCCTTGTGATTTTTCAGCCAGATGCAGCCTTGCAGGGTCTCTTCCTTAGAGTCAAAAAAAGGTAGCCCAAGGGACTGCTTATTCAGTCTTCCCTGGTGCAAGAGGTGTTTGGCTGTGAAGACGCCAGAACAAATGGCTCTGCTCCCAGGGCCTCAGTTTCCCAGTCAGAACAGACCTAGTCTCCAGAGCTCTCTCTGCTACAGAGCAGACATGGGGAAAAAGCGCTGTGGAGGGTGGAGGCTCACGTTCCAGGGCACTGTCGAAGCCTTACCCCTGGGCTTTGGAGCCTAGGCACTGTGGCCTCTTTCACTGACTTTCCAGGTATCACTTCCCAGCCCCTTTGTGATTTTGCTCTCCTGCTACAGAGAGCATACATTGAGGAAATAGCTCTGTGAGGGTAGGTGTTCCCTTGCGAGGCTCCTAGCCTTGGGGATAAAGCCCTACCCGAGGTTGCTGTGGCCGGGCTATAGAGCACAGTGGCCTCTTTCACACACCCATCACTGAACTTTTTTCCAGTGATCACTTGTAACCTCTCCCAAGCCCCCCGGTTGTGATTTTTCAGCCAGGCAGCCAGATGCATCCATTGCAGAGATCTCTTCTTTCCCTTAGATCAAAAAAGGTGGCACCCAAAGAACTGCCTTGCTATTCAGGTCTTCCCTTGGTGCAAAAGAGGTGTTTCTGGGCTGTGTGAAGACGCCAAGAACAATGGCTCTGCTCCCAGGGGCCTCAGTTTTCCCAGTCAGAACAAGACCTAGTCTCACTCCAGAGCTCTCATCGTGCTACAGAGCAGACTGATGGGGAAAAAAAGCGCTGTGCGGAGGGTGCCTGTCTTGACGTTCCAAGGGTGGCAAACTGTCGAAGCCCTTACCTTGGGCTTTGGGAGCCCTAAGGCACTAGCTGTGGGCCTCTTTTCCTGCTGACTTCCAGGTATCACTTCCAAGCCCCTTGTGATTTTTCAGCCAGCCCATGCAGCCTTGCAGCAAGGTCCTCTTCTGCTTAGAGTCAAAAAAGGTAGCCCAAGGGACTGCTTATTCAGTCTTCCTGGTGCAAGAGGTGTTGGGCTGTGAAGGACGCCAGAACAATGGCTCTGCTCCCAGGGCCTCTCAGTTTTCCCAAGTCAGAACAGAAGACCTAGTCTCCAGAGCTCTCTGCTACAGAGCAGACATGGGAGAAATGAGCTCTGAGGAGGGTTCCTTGAAGGACTCCCTGCCTTGGGGAAGCCCTACCCTACGCACCCGGACTGTGGGGCCTAGGCACTGTGGTACCTCTTTCACTGAACTTTCCAGGTATCCACTTCCCAGCCCCTTGTGATTTTCAGCCAGATGCAGCCTTGCAGGGTTGGCTCTTCCTATAGAGGGTCAAAAAAAATAGGTAGCCAAGGGGACTGCTTAATTCAGTCTACCCTGGTGCAAGAGGTGTTTGGCTGTGAAGACAGGACGCCAGAAACAATGGCTCTGCTCCCAGGGGCCTCTCAGTTTCCCAGTCAGAACAGACCTAGTCTCCAGAGCTCTCTGCTACAGAGCAGACATGGGGAAAAAAGCGCTGTGGGAGGGTGCCTTCACGTTCCAGGGCACTTTGGTCGAAGCCCTACCCTGGGCTTTGGAAGCCTAGGCACTGTGGGCCTCTTTCACTGACTTTCCAGGTATCACTTCCCAGCCCCTTGTGATTTTTCAGCCAGATGCAGCCTTGCAGGGTCTCTTCCTTAGAGTCAAAAAATAGGTAGCCAAGGGACTGCTTATTCAGTCTTCCCTGGTGCAAGAGGTGTTTGGCTGTGAAGACGCCCAGAACAAATGGCTCTGCTCCCAGGGCCTCAGTTTCCCAGTCAGAACAGACCTAGTCTCCAGAGCTCTCTGCTACAGAGCAGACATGGGGAAATAGCTCTGAGAGGAGGGTTCCTTGAGGTTCCAGGGCTTGGGGAAGCCCTACCCGGGTGCTTTGGGAGCCTAGGCACTGTGGCCTCTTTCACTGACTTTCCAGGTATCACTTCCCAGCCCCCTTGTGATTTTTCAGCCAGATGCAGCCTTGCAGGGTCTCTTCCTTAGAGTCAAAAAAGGTAGCCCAAGGGGACTGCTTATTCAGTCTTCCCTGGTGCAAGAGGTGTTTTGGCTGTGAAGAGACGCCAGAACAATGGCTCTGCTCCCCAGGGCCTCAGTTTCCCAGTCAGAACAGACCTAGTCTCCAGAGCTCTCTGCTACAGAGCAAGACATGGGGAAATAAGCGCTGAGGAGGGTTCCTTGACGCTCCAGGGCACTTGGGAAGCCTTACCTGGGCTTTGGAGCCTAGGCACTGTGGCCTCTTTCACTGACTTTCCAGGTATCACTTCCCAGCCCCCTTGGTGATTTTCAGCCAGATGCAGCCTTGCAGGGGTCCTCTTCCTTAGAGTTCAAAAAAGGTAGCCCAAGGGATCTGCTTATTCAGTCTTCCCCTGGTGCAAGAGGTGTTTTGGCTGTGAAGACGCCAGAAACAATGGCTCTGCTCCCAGGGGCCTCAGTTTCCCAGTCAGAACAGACCTAGTCTCCAGAGCTCTCTGCTAGCAGAGCAGACATGGGGAAATAGCTCTGAGAGGGTGCCTTCAACGTTCTCCCTGGCACTGTCGAAGCCCTTACCTGGGGTGCTTTGGAGCCTATAGGCACTGTGGCCTCTTTCACTGACTTTCCAGGTATCACTTCCCAGCCCCTTGTGATTTTCAGCCAGATGCAGCCTTGCAGGGTCTCTTCCTTAGAGTCAAAAAAGGTAGCCCAAGGGACTGCTTATTCAGTCTTCCCTGGTGCCAAGAGGTGTTTGGCTGTGAAGACGCCAGAAGAACAATGGCTCTGCTCCCCAGGGCCTCAGTTTCCCAGTCAGAACAGACCTAGTCTCCAGAGCTCTCTGCTACAGAGCAGACATGGGGAAAAAGCGCTGTGTGGAGGGTGCCTTTCACGTTCCAGGGCACTGTGGGTCGAAGCCTTACCCCGGGCTTTGGAGCCTAGGCACTGTGGCCTCTTTTTCACTGACTTTCCAGGTATCACTTCCCAGCCCCTTGTGATTTTCAGCCAGATGCAGCCTTGCAGGGGGGTCTCTTCCTTAGAGTCAAAAAAGGTAGCCCAAGGGACTGCTTATTCAGTCTTCCCTGGTGCAAGAGGTGTTTGGCTGTGAAGACGCCAGAACAATGGCTCTGCTCCCAGGGCCTCAGTTTCCCAGTCAGAACAGACCTAGTCTCCAGAGCTCTCTGCTACAGAGCAGACATGGGGAAAAAAGCGCTGTGGAGGGTTGCCTTCACGTTCCAGGGCACTGTCGAAGCCTTACCCTGGGCTTTGGGGGCCTAGGCACTGTGGCCTCTTTCACTGACTTTCCAGGTATCACTTCCCAGCCCCTTTGTGATTTTCAGCCAGATGCAGCCTTGCAGGGTCTCTTCCTTAGAGTCAAAAAAGGTAGCCCAAGGGACTGCTTATTCAGTCTTCCCTGGTGCAAGAGGTGTTTGGCTGTGAAGACGCCAGAACAATGGCTCTGCTCCCCAGGGCCTCAGTTTCCCAGTCAGAACAGACCTAGTCTCCAGAGCTCTCTGCTACAGAGCAGACATGGGGAAAAAATAGCTCTGAGGAGGGTGCCTTCAGGTTCCAGGGCACTGTCGAAAGCCTTACCTGGGCTTTGGAGCCTAGGCACTGTGGCCTCTTTCACTGACTTTCCCAGGTATCACTTCCCAGCCCCTTGTGATTTTCAGCCAGATGCAGCCTTGCAGGGTCTCTTCCTTAGAGTCAAAAAAAGGTAGCCCAAGGGACTGCTTATTCAGTCTTCCCTGGTGCAAGAGGTGTTTGGCTGTGAAGACGCCAGAACAATGGCTCTGCTCCCAGGGCCTCAGTTTCCCAGTCAGAACAGACCTAGTCTCCAGAGCTCTCTGCTACAGAGCAGACAGACATGGGGAAAAAGCGCTGTGGAGGGTTTTCCTTCACGTTCCAGGGCACTGTCGAAGCCTTACCTGGGCTTTGGAGAGCCTAGGCACTGTGGCCTCTTTCACTGACTTTCCAGGTATCACTTCCCAGCCCCTTGTGATTTTCAGCCAGATGCAGCCTTGCAGGGTCTCTTCCTTTAGAGTCAAAAAAGGTAGCCCCAAGGGACTGCTTATTCAGTCTTCCCTGGTGCAAGAGGTGTTTGGCTGTGAAGACGCCAGAACAATGGCTCTGCTCCCAGGGCCCTCAGTTTCCCAGTCAGAACAGACCTAGTCTCCCAGAGCTCTCTGCTACAGAGCAGACATGGGGAAAAAAGCGCTGTGGAGGGTTTCCTTCAGGTTCCAGGGCACTGTCGAAGCCTTACCTGGGCTTTGGAGCCTAGGCACTGTGGCCTCTTTCACTGACTTTCCAGGTATCACTTCCCAGCCCCCCTTGTGATTTTCAGCCAGATGCAGCCTTGCAGGGTCTCTTCCTTAGAGTCAAAAAAGGTAGCCCAAGGGACTGCTTATTCAGTCTTCCCTGGTGCAAGAGGTGTTTTTGGCTGTGAAGACGCCAGAACAATGGCTCTGCTCCCCAGGGCCTCAGTTTCCCCAGTCAGTCAGAACAGACCTAGTCTCCAGAGCTCTCTCTGCTACAGAGCAGACATGGGGAAATAGCTCTGAGGAGGGTTCCTTGAGGTTCCCTGCACTGTCGCCCTACCCGGGCTTTGGGGCCTAGGCACTGTGGCCTCTTTCACACTGACTTTTCCAGGTATCACTTCCCAGCCCCTTGTGATTTTCAGCCAGATGCAGCCTTGCAGGGTCTCTTCCTTAGAGTCAAAAAAGGTAGCCCAAGGGACTGCTTATTCAGTCTTCCCCTGGTGCAAGAGGTGTTTGGCTGTGAAGACGCCAGAACAATGGCTCTGCTCCCAGGGCCTCAGTTTCCCAGTCAGAACAGACCTAGTCTCCAGAGCTCTCTGCTACAGAGCAGACATGGGGAAAAAGCGCTGTGGGAGGGTTTCCTTCACGTTCCAGGGCACTGTCGAAGCCTTACCTGGGCTTTGGAGCCCTAGGCACTGTGGCCTCTTTCACTGACTTTCTTTCCAGGTATCACTTCCCAGCCCCTTGTGATTTTCAGCCAGATGCAGCCTTGCAGGGTCTCTTCCTTAGAGTCAAAAAAAGGTAGCCCAAGGGACTGCTTATTCAGTCTTCCCTGGTGCAAGAGGTGTGTTTGGCTGTGAAGACGCCAGAACAATGGCTCTGCTCCCAGGGGGCTCAGTTTCAGTTTCCCAGTCAGAACAGACCTAGTCTCCTCCAGAGCTCTCTGCTACAGAGCAGACATGGGGAAAATAGCTCTGAGGAGGGTGCCTTCACCCTTCCTGGGCACTGTCGAAGCCTTACCTACCCTTTGGAGCCTAGGCACTGTGGCCTCTTTCACTGACTTTTCCAGGTATCACTTCCCAGCCCCTTGTGATTTTCAGCCAGATGCAGCCTTGCAGGGTCTCTTCCTTTAGAGTCAAAAAAAGGTAGCCCAAGGGACTGCTGCTTATTCAGTCTTCCCCCTGTGCAAGAGGTGTTTGGCTGTGAAGACGCCAGAACAATGGCTCTGCTCCCAGGGCCTCAGTTTCCCAGTCAGAACAGACCTAGTCTCCAGAGCTCTCTGCTACAGAGAGCAGACATGGGGGAAAAAAGCTCTGAGGAGGGTGTCCTTGAGGCTCCCCTGCCTTGTCGAAGCCCTACCTGTGCTGGGGGCCTAGGCACTGTGGCCTCTTTCACTGACTTTCCAGGTATCACTTCCCAGCCCCTTGTGATTTTCAGCCAGATGCAGCCTTGCAGGGTCTCTTCCTTAGAGTCAAAAAAGGTAGCCCAAGGGACTGCTTATTCAGTCTTCCCCTGGTGCAAGAGGTGTTTGGCTGTGAAGACGCCAGAACAATGGCTCTGCTCCAGGGGCCTCAGTTTCCCAGTCAGAACAGACCTAGTCTCCAGAGCTCTCTGCTACAGAGCAGACATGGGGAAAAAGCGCGCTGAGGAGGGTGCCTTGACGTTCCAGGGCACTGTCGAAGCCCTACCTGGGCTTTGGAGCCTAGGCACTGTGGCCTCTTTCACTGACTTTCCAGGTATCACTTCCCAGCCCCTTGTGATTTTCAGCCAGATGCAGCCTTGCAGGGTCTCTTCCTTAGAGTCAAAAAAGGTTAGCCCAAGGGACTGCTTATTCAGTCTTCCCTGGTGCAAGAGGTGTTTGGCTGTGAAGACGCCAGAACAATGGCTCTGCTCCCAGGGCCTCAGTTTCCCAGTCAGAACAGACCTAGTCTCCAGAGCTCTCTGCTACAGAGCAGACATGGGGGAAAAAAGCTCTGAGGAGGGTTCCTTTCAGGCTCCAGGCCACTGTCGAAGCCTTACCTGGGGTGCTGGGCCTAGGCACTGTGGCCTCTTTCACTGACTTTCCAGGTATCACTTCCCCAGCCCCTTGTGATTTTCAGCCAGATGCAGCCTTGCAGGGTCTCTTCCTTAGAGTCAAAAAAGGTAGCCCCAAGGGACTGCTTATTCAGTCTTCCCTGGTGCAAGAGGTGTTTGGCTGTGAAAGACGCCAGAACAATGGCTCTGCTCCCAGGGCCTCAGTTTCCCAGTCAGAACAGACCTAGTCTCCAGAGCTCTCTCTGCTACAGAGCAGACATGGGGAAAAAAGCGCTGTGGAGGGTGCCTTCACGTTCCAGGGCACTGTCGAAGCCCCTACCTTACCTGGGCTTTGGAGCCTAGGCACTGTGGCCTCTTTCACTGACTTTCCAGGTATCACTTCCCAGCCCCTTGTGATTTTCAGCCCAGATGCAGCCTTGCAGGGTCTCTTTCCTTAGAGTCAAAAAAAGGTAGCCCAAGGGACTGCTGCTTATTCAGTCTTCCCTGGTGCAAGAGGTGTTTGGCTGTGAAGACGCCAGAACAATGGCTCTGCTCCCAGGGCCTCAGTTTCCCAGTCAGAACAGACCTAGTCTCCAGAGCTCTCTCTGCTACAGAGCAGACATGGGGAAAAAAAAGCTCTGAGGAGGGTTCCTTGAGGTTCCAGGGCCTGTGTCGAAGCCTTACCCCGGTGCTTTGGAGCCTAGGCACTGTGGCCTCTTTCACTGACTTTCCAGGTATCACTTCCCAGCCCCTTGTGATTTTTCAGCCAGATGCAGCCTTGCAGGGTCTCTTTCCTTAGAGTCAAAAAAAGGTAGCCCAAGGGACTGCTTATTCAGTCTCTTCCCTGGTGCAAGAGGTGTTTGGCTGTGAAGACGCCAGAAACAATGGCTCTGCTCCCAGGGCCTCAGTTTCCCAGTCAGAACAGACCTAGTCTCCAGAGCTCTCTCTGCTACAGAGCAGACATGGGGAAAAAGCTGCTGAGGAGGGTGCCTTCACGTTCCAGGGCACTGTCGAAGCCTTACCTGGGCTTTGGAGGCCTAGGCACTGTGGCCTCTTTCACTGACTTTCCAGGTATCACTTCCCAGCCCCTTGTGATTTTCAGCCAGATGCAGCCTTGCAGGGTCTCTTCCTTAGAGTCAAAAAAAAAGGTAGCCCAAGGGACTGCTTATTCAGTCTTCCCTGGTGCAAGAGGTGTTTGGCTGTGAAGACCCAGAACAATGGCTCTGCTCCCAGGGCCTCAGTTTCCCAGTCAGAACAGACCTAGTCTCCAGAGCTCTCTGCTACAGAGCAGAAATGGGGAAAAAAGCGCTGTGGAGGGTGCCTTCACGTTCCAGGGCACTGTCGAAGCCTTACCTGGCTTTGGAGCCTAGGCACTGTGGCCTCTTTCACTGACTTTCCAGGTATCACTTCCCAGCCCCTTGTGATTTTCAGCCAGATGCAGCCTTGCAGGGTCTTTCCTTAGAGTCAAAAAAGGTAGCCCAAGGGACTGCTTATTCAGTCTTCCCTGGTGCAAGAGGTGTTTGGCTGTGAAGAGACGCCAGAACAATGGCTCTGCTCCCAGGGCCTCAGTTTCCCAGTCAGAACAGACCTAGTCTCCAGAGCTCTCTGCTACAGAGCAGACATGGGGAAAAAAAGCTCTGAGGAGGGTTCTTCACGTTCCAGGGCACTGTTGGGGAAGCCTTACCCTGGGTTTGGAGCCTAGGCACTGTGGCCTCTTTCACTGACTTTCCAGGTATCACTTCCCAGCCCCTTGTGATTTTCAGCCAGATGCAGCCTTGCAGGGTCTCTTCCTTAGAGTCAAAAAAAAAGGTAGTAGCCCAAGGGACTGCTTATTCAGTCTTCCCTGGTGCAAGAGGTGTTTGGCTGTGAAGACGCCAGAACAATGGCTCTGCTCCCAGGGCCTCAGTTTCCCAGTCAGAACAGACCTAGTCTCCAGAGCTCTCTGCTACAGAGCAGACATGGGGAAAAAGCTAGCTGCTGTGGAGGGTGCCTTCACGTTCCAGGGCACTGTCGAAGCCTTACCTGGGCTTTGGAGCCTAGGCACTGTGGCCTCTTTCACTGACTTTCCAGGTATCACTTCCCCAGCCCCTTGTGATTTTCAGCCAGATGCAGCCTTGCAGGGTCTCTTCCTTAGAGTCAAAAAAGGTAGCCCAAGGGACTGCTTATTCAGTCTTCCCTGGTGCAAGAGGTGTTTGGCTGTGAAGACGCCAGAAACAATGGCTCTGCTCCCAGGGCCTCAGTTTCCCAGTCAGAACAGACCTAGTCTCCAGAGAGCTCTCTGCTACAGAGCAGACATGGGGAAAAAAGCTCTGAGGAGGGTGCCTTCAGGTTCCCTGCCTTGTCGAAGCCTTACCTGGGCTTTGGAGCCTAGGCACTGTGGCCTCTTTCACTGACTTTCCAGGTATCACTTCCCAGCCCCTTGTGATTTTCAGCCAGATGCAGCCTTGCAGGGTCTCTTCCTTAGAGTCAAAAAAGGTAGCCCAAGGGACTGCTTATTCAGTCTTCCCTGGTGCAAGAGGTGTTTGGCTGTGAAGACGCCAGAACAATGGCTCTGCTCCCAGGGCCTCAGTTTCCCAGTCAGAACAGACCTAGTCTCCAGAGCTCTCTGCTACAGAGCAGACATGGGGAAAATAGCGCTGTGAGGAGGGTTCCTTCAGGCTCCAGGCCACTGTCGAAGCCCCTACCCTGGGCTTTGGAGCCTAGGCACTGTGGCCTCTTTCACTGACTTTCCAGGTATCACTTCCCAGCCCCTTGTGATTTTCAGCCAGATGCAGCCTTGCAGGGTCTCTTCCTTAGAGTCAAAAAAGGGTAGCCCAAGGGACTGCTTATTCAGTCTTCCCTGGTGCAAGAGGTGTTTGGCTGTGAAGACGCCAGAACAATGGCTCTGCTCCCAGGGCCTCAGTTTCCCAGTCAGAACAGACCTAGTCTCCAGAGCTCTCTGCTACAGAGCAGACATGGGGAAAAAGCTCTGTGGAGGGTTGCCTTCACGTTCCCCCTGCACTTGGAAGCCCTTACCTGGGCTTTGGAGAGCCTAGGCACTGTGGCCTCTTTCACTGACTTTCCAGGTATCACTTTCCCAGCCCCTTGTGATTTTCAGCCAGATGCAGCCTTGCAGGGTCTCTTCCTTAGAGTCAAAAAAGGTAGCCCAAGGGACTGCTTATTCAGTCTTCCCTGGTGCAAGAGGTGTTTGGCTGTGAAGACGCCAGAACAATGGCTCTGCTCCCAGGGCCTCAGTTTCCCAGTCAGAACAGACCTAGTCTCCAGAGCTCTCTGCTACAGAGCAGACATGGGGAAAAAAGCGCTGAGGAGGGTTTCCTTCAGGTTCCCTGGGCACTGTCGAAGCCCTTACCTGGGCTTTGGGGCCTAGGCACTGTGGCCTCTTTCACTGACTTTCCAGGTATCACTTCCCAGCCCCTTGTGATTTTCAGCCAGATGCAGCCTTGCAGGGTCTCTTCCTTAGAGTCAAAAAAGGGTAGCCCCAAGGGACTGCTTATTCAGTCTTCCCTGGTGCAAGAGGTGTTTGGCTGTGAAGACGCCAGAACAATGGCTCTGCTCCCAGGGCCTCAGTTTCCCAGTCAGAACAGACCTAGTCTCCAGAGCTCTCTGCTACAGAGCAGACATGGGGAAAAAGCTCTGAGGAGGGTGCCTTCACGTTCCAGGGCACTGTCGAAGCCTTACCTGGGCTTTGGAGCCTAGGCACTGTGGCCTCTTTCACACTGACTTTCCAGGTATCACTTCCCAGCCCCTTGTGATTTTCAGCCAGATGCAGCCTTGCAGGGTCTCTTCCTTAGAGTCAAAAAAGGTAGCCCAAGGGACTGCTTATTCAGTCTTCCCTGGTGCAAGAGGTGTTTGGCTGTGAAGACGCCAGAACAATGGCTCTGCTCCCAGGGCCTCAGTTTCCCAGTCAGAACAGACCTAGTCTCCAGAGCTCTCTGCTACAGAGCAGACATGGGGAAAAAGCGCTCTGAGGAGGGTTCCTTGAGGCTCCACTTGCATTGGGGGGAAAGCCTTACCCGGGTGCTGGGGCCCTAGGCACTGTGGCCTCTTTCACTGACTTTTCCAGGTATCACTTCCCAGCCCCTTGTGATTTTCAGCCAGATGCAGCCTTGCAGGGTCTCTTCCTTAGAGTCAAAAAAGGTAGCCCAAGGGACTGCTTATTCAGTCTTCCCTGGTGCAAGAGGTGTTTGGCTGTGAAGACGCCAGAACAATGGCTCTGCTCCCAGGGCCTCAGTTTCCCAGTCAGAACAGACCTAGTCTCCAGAGCTCTCTGCTACAGAGCAGACATGGGGAAAAAGCGCTGTGGAGGGTGCCTTCACGTTCCAGGGCACTGTCGAAGCCTTACCTGGGCTTTGGAGCCTAGGCACTGTGGCCTCTTTCACTGACTTTCCAGGTATCACTTCCCAGCCCCTTGTGATTTTCAGCCAGATGCAGCCTTGCAGGGTCTCTTCCTTAGAGTCAAAAAAAAGGTAGCCCAAGGGACTGCTTATTCAGTCTTCCCTGGTGCAAGAGGTGTTTGGCTGTGAAGACGCCAGAACAATGGCTCTGCTCCCAGGGCCTCAGTTTCCCAGTCAGAACAGACCTAGTCTCCAGAGCTCTCTGCTACAGAGCAGACATGGGGAAAAAGCTCTGAGGGAGGGTGCCTTTCACGTTCCAGGGCACTGTCGAAGCCTTACCTGGGTGCTTGGAGCCTAGGCACTGTGGCCTCTTTCACTGACTTTCCAGGTATCACTTCCCAGCCCCTTGTGATTTTCAGCCAGATGCAGCCTTGCAGGGTCTCTTCCTTAGAGTCAAAAAAGGTAGCCCAAGGGACTGCTTATTCAGTCTTTCCTGGTGCAAGAGGTGTTTGGCTGTGAAGACGCGCCAGAACAATGGCTCTGCTCCCAGGGCCTCAGTTTCCCAGTCAGAACAGACCTAGTCTCCAGAGCTCTCTGCTACAGAGCAGGACATGGGGAAATAGCTCTGAGGGAGGGTGCCTTCACGTTCCAGGGCCACTGTCGAAGCCTTACCTGGGCTTTGGGAGCCTAGGCACTGTGGCCTCTTTCACTGACTTTCCAGGTATCACTTCCCAGCCCCTTGTGATTTTTCAGCCAGATGCAGCCTTGCAGGGTCTCTTCCTTAGAGTCAAAAAAGGTAGCCCAAGGGACTGCTTATTCAGTCTTCCCTGGTGCAAGAGGTGTTTGGCTGTGAAGACGCCAGAACAATGGCTCTGCTCCCAGGGCCCTCAGTTTCCCAGTCAGAAACAGACCTAGTCTCCAGAGCTCTCTGCTACAGAGCAGACATGGGGAAAAAGCGCTGTGGAGGGTGCCTTCACGTTCCAGGGCACTGTCGAAGCCTTACCTGGGCTTTGGAGCCTAGGCACTGTGGCCTCTTTCACTGACTTTCCAGGTATCACTTCCCAGCCCCTTGTGATTTTCAGCCAGATGCAGCCTTGCAGGGTCTCTTCCTTAGAGTCAAAAAAGGTAGCCCAAGGGACTGCTTATTCAGTCTTCCCTGGTGCAAGAGGTGTTTGGCTGTGAAGACGCCAGAACAATGGCTCTGCTCCCAGGGCCTCAGTTTCCCAGTCAGAACAGACCTAGTCTCCAGAGCTCTCTGCTACAGAGCAGACATGGGGAAATAGCTCTGAGGAGGGTTCCTTGAGGCTCCCTGCACTTGGGGAAGCCCTACCTGGGTGCTGGGGCCTAGGCACTGTGGCCTCTTTCACTGACTTTCCAGGTATCACTTCCCAGCCCCTTGTGATTTTTTTCAGCCAGATGCAGCCTTGCAGGGTCTCTTCCTTAGAGTCAAAAAAGGTAGCCCAAGGGACTGCTTATTCAGTCTTCCCTGGTGCAAGAGGTGTTTGGCTGTGAAGACGCCAGAACAATGGCTCTGCTCCCAGGGCCTCAGTTTCCCAGTCAGAACAGACCTAGTCTCCAGAGCTCTCTGCTACAGAGCAGACATGGGAAAAAGCGCTGTGGAGGGTGCCTTCACTTCCAGGGCACTGTCGAAGCCTTACCTGGGCTTTTGGAGCCTAGGCACTGTGGCCTCTTTCACTGACTTTCCAGGTATCACTTTCCCAGCCCTTGTGATTTTCAGCCAGATGCAGCCTTGCAGGGTCTCTTCCTTAGAGTCAAAAAAGGTAGCCCAAGGGACTGCTTATTCAGTCTTCCCTGGTGCAAGAGGTGTTTGGCTGTGAAGACGCCAGAACAATGGCTCTGCTCCCAGGGCCTCAGTTTCCCAGTCAGAACAGACCTAGTCTCCAGAGCTCTCTGCTACAGAGCAGACATGGGGAAAAAGCGCTGTGGAGGGTGCCTTCACGTTCCAGGGCACTGTCGAAGCCTTACCTGGGCTTTGGAGCCTAGGCACTGTGGCCTCTTTTCACTGACTTTCCAGGTATCACTTCCCAGCCCCTTGTGATTTTCAGCCAGATGCAGCCTTGCAGGGTCTCTTCCTTAGAGTCAAAAAAGGTAGGCCCAAGGGGACTGCTTATTCAGTCTTCCCTGGTGCAAGAGGTGTTTTGGCTGTGAAGACGCCAGAACAATGGCTCTGCTCCCAGGGCCTCAGTTTCCCAGTCAGAACAGACCTAGTCTCCAGAGCTCTCTGCTACAGAGCAGACATGGGGAAATAGCTCTGAGGAGGGTTCCCTTCAGGTTCCCTGGCACTGTCGAAAGCCTTACCCGGGCTTTGGGGCCTAGGCACTGTGGCCTCTTTCACTGACTTTCCAGGTATCACTTCCCAGCCCCTTGTGATTTTCAGCCAGATGCAAGCCTTGCAGGGTCTCTTCCTTAGAGTCAAAAAAAGGTAGCCCAAGGGACTGCTTATTCAGTCTTCCCTGGTGCAAGAGGTGTTTTGGCTGTGAAGACGCCAGAACAATGGCTCTGCTCCCAGGGCCTCAGTTTCCCAGTCAGAACAGACCTAGTCTCCAGAGCTCTCTGCTACAGAGCAGACATGGGGAAATAGCTCTGTGGAGGGTGCCTTGAGGTTCCAGGGCCTTGGGGAAGCCCTACCCGGGGCTTTGGAGCCTAGGCACTGTGGCCTCTTTCACTGACTTTCCAGGTATCACTTCCCAGCCCCTTGTGATTTTCAGCCAGATGCAGCCTTGCAGGGTCTCTTCCTTAGAGTCAAAAAAGGTAGCCCAAGGGACTGCTTATTCAGTCTTCCCTGGTGCAAGAGGTGTTTGGCTGTGAAGACGCCAGAAACAATGGCTCTGCTCCCAGGGCCTCAGTTTCCCAGTCAGAACAGACCTAGTCTCCAGAGCTCTCTGCTACAGAGCAGACATGGGGGAAAAAGCTCTGTGGAGGGTGCCTTCACGTTCCCTGGCACTGTCGAAGCCTTACCCGTGGGCTTTGGAGCCTAGGCACTGTGGCCTCTTTCACTGACTTTCCAGGTATCACTTCCCAGCCCCTTGTGATTTTCAGCCAGATGCAGCCTTGCAGGGTCTCTTTCCTTAGAGTCAAAAAAGGTAGCCCAAGGGACTGCTTATTCAGTCTTCCCCTGGTGCAAGAGGTGTTTGGCTGTGAAGACGCCAGAACAATGGCTCTGCTCCCAGGGCCTCAGTTTCCCAGTCAGAACAGACCTAGTCTCCAGAGCTCTCTGCTACAGAGCAGACATGGGGAAATAGCATCTGAGGAGGGTGCCTTTGAGGTTCCCTGGCACTGGGAAAGCCCTACCCCGGCTTTGGGGCCTAGGCACTGTGGCCTCTTTCACTGACTTTCCAGGTATCACTTCCCAGCCCCTTGTGATTTTCAGCCAGATGCAGAGCAGCTTGCAGGGTCTCTTCCTTAGAGTCAAAAAAGGTAGCCCAAGGGACTGCTTATTCAGTCTTCCCTGGTGCAAGAGGTGTTTGGCTGTGAAGAAGCCAGAACAATGGCTCTGCTCCCAGGGCCTCAGTTTCCCAGTCAGAACAGACCTAGTCTCCCAGAGCTCTCTGCTACAGAGCAAGACATGGGGAAAAAAGCTCTGAGGAGGGTTCCTTGACGTTCCCTGGCCTGGGGAAGCCCTACCCGGGCTTTGGAGCCTAGGCACTGTGGCTCTCTTTCACTGACTTTCCAGGTATCACTTCCCCAGCCCCTTGTGATTTTCAGCCAGATGCAGCCTTGCAGGGTCTCTTCCTTAGAGTCAAAAAAGGTAGCCCAAGGGACTGCTTATTCAGTCTTCCCTGGTGCAAGAGGTGTTTGGCTGTGAAGACGCCAGAACAATGGGCTCTGCTCCCAGGGCCTCAGTTTCCCAGTCAGAACAGACCTAGTCTCCAGAGCTCTCTGCTACAGAGCAGACTGACATGGGGAAATAGCTCTGAGGAGGGTTTCCTTGACGTTCCCTGGCTTGGGGAAAGCCCTACCGGGTGCTGGTGGGGCCTAGGCACTGTGGCCTCTTTCACTGACTTTCCAGGTATCACTTTCCCAGCCCCTTGTGATTTTCAGCCAGATGCAGCCTTGCAGGGTCTCTTTCCTTAGAGTCAAAAAAGGTAGCCCAAGGGACTGCTTATTCAGTCTTCCCTGGTGCAAGAGGTGTTTTGGCTGTGAAGACGCCAGAACAATGGCTCTGCTCCCAGGGCCTCAGTTTCCCAGTCAGAACAGACCTAGTCTCCAGAGCTCTCTGCTACAGAGCAGACATGGGGAAAAAGCTCTGAGGAGGGTTCCTTCACGTTCCAGGGCACTGTCGAAGCCTTACCTGGGCTTTGGAGCCTAGGCACTGTGGCCTCTTTCACTGACTTTCCAGGTATCACTTCCCAGCCCCTTGTGATTTTCAGCCAGATGCAGCCTTGCAGGGTCTCTTCCTTAGAGTCAAAAAAGGTAGCCCAAGGGACTGCTTATTCAGTCTTCCCTGGTGCAAGAGGTGTTTGGCTGTGAAGACGCCAGAACAATGGCTCTGCTCCCAGGGCCTCAGTTTCCCAGTCAGAACAGACCTAGTCTCCAGAGCTCTCTGCTACAGAGCAGACATGGGGAAAAAGCGCTGAGGAGGGTTCCTTCACGTTCCTGGGCACTGTCGAAGCCTTACCTGGGCTTTGGGAGCCTAGGCACTGTGGCCTCTTTCACTGACTTTCCAGGTATCACTTCCCAGCCCCTTGTGATTTTCAGCCAGATGCAGCCTTGCAGGGTCTCTTCCTTAGAGTCAAAAAAAGGTAGCCCAAGGGACTGCTTATTCAGTCTTCCCTGGTGCAAGAGGTGTTTGGCTGTGAAGAAGCCCAGAACAATGGCTCTGCTCCCAGGGCCTCAGTTTCCCAGTCAGAACAGACCTAGTCTCCAGAGCTCTCTGCTACAGAGCAGACATGGGAAAAAAAGCGCTGTGGAGGGTGCCCTTCACGTTCCAGGGCACTGTCGAAGCCTTACCTGGGCTTTGGAGCCTAGGCACTGTGGCCTCTTTCACTGACTTTCCAGGTATCACTTTTCCAGCCCCTTGTGATTTTCAGCCAGATGCAGCCTTGCAGGGTCTCTTCCTTAGAGTCAAAAAAGGTAGCCCAAGGGACTGCTTATTCAGTCTTCCCTGGTGCAAGAGGTGTTTGGCTGTGAAGACGCCAGAACAATGGCTCTGCTCCCAGGGCCTCAGTTTCCCAGTCAGAACAGACCTAGTCTCCAGAGCTCTCTGCTACACAGAGCAGACATGGGGGAAATAGCCGCTCTGAGGAGGGTGCCTTCAGGTTCCAGGGCACTGGGGAAAGCCCTCACCACTACCTGGGGCTTTGGAGCCTAGGCACTGTGGCCTCTCTTTCACTGACTTTTCCAGGTATCACTTCCCAGCCCCTTGTGATTTTCAGCCAGATGCAGCCTTGCAGAGGTTCCCTGGCTTGGGGAAGCCCTATCTTGGGGCCTAGGCACTGTGTTTCTCTTCCACTGACTTTCCTGGTAGAACTCTCCAGCCACTTCTGATTTTCAGCCAAAGGCAGCCTGGCAGGGTCTCTTCCTTAGAGTCATAAAAGGTAACCCAAGGGAGTGCTTATTCAAGCTTCCCTGGTTGAAGAAGTGTTTGTCTGTTAAGAAGCCACAGCAATGGGTCTGCTTCCAGGGCCTCAGTTTCCCAGTCAGAACAGCCTTAGTAATCTCCAGAGCTCTCTGCTACAGAGCACACATGGGGCATTAGCTCTGAGGAGGGTGCCTTGACGTTCACGGGCTTGGGGAAGCCCTACCGGGGCGGTGGGGCCTAGGCACAATGGCCCCTACCACTGACTTTCCAGCTAGCACTTTCCAGCCCCTTGTGCTTTTCAACCAAATGGAGCCTGGCAGGGTCTTTTCCTTAGAGTCATAAAAGATAGCCCAAGGGAGTGCTTATTCAGACTTCCCTGGTGCAAAAGGTGTTTGTCTGTTAAGTAACCACAACAATGGGTCTGCCCCCAGCGCCTCAGTTTCCCAGTCAGAACAGACCTAGTCTCCAGAGGTCTCTGCTACAGAGCACACATGGGGCAATAGCTCTGAGGAGTGTTCCTTGAGGTTCCCCGGCTTGGGGAAGCCCTACCCGGGCGGTGGGGCTTAGGCACTGTGGCCTCTTCCACTGACTTTCCAGGTCGCACTTTCCAGCCCTTTGTGACTTTCAGCCAAAGGCAGCCTGGCTGGTTCTCTTCCTTAGACTCATAAAAGGTAGCCCAAAGGAGTGCTTATTCAGGCTTCCCTGCTGCAAGAGCTGTTTGTCTGTTAAGAAGCCATAGCAATGGGTCAGTTCCGAGGTCCTCAGTTTCCAGTCAGAACAGACCTAGTAGTATCCAGAGCCCTCTTCTACAGAGCACACCTGGGGCAATAGCTCTGAGGAGTGTTCCTTGAGGTTCCCCGGTTTGGGGAAGCCCTACCCGGGCGGTGGGGCCTAGGCACTGTGGCCTCTTCCACTGACTTTCCAGGTAGCACTTTCCAGCCCCTTGTGATTTTCAGCCAAAGGCAGCCTGGCAGGTTTTCTTCCTTAGAGTCATAAAAGGTAGCCCAAGGGAGTGCTTATTCAGGCCTCCCTGGTCAAAGAGGTGTTTGTCTGTTAAGAAGCCACAACAATGCGTCTGCTTCAGGGCCTGAGTTTCCCAGTCAGAACATACCTAGTCTCCAGAGCTCACTGTTACAGAGCACACATCGGTCAATAGCTATGAAGAGTGTTCCTTGAGGTTCCCTGTCTTGAGGAAGCCCTACACGGGCAGTACGGCCTAGGCACTGTGGCCTCTTCCACGGACTTTCCAGGTAGTACTTTCCAGCCCCTTGTGATTTTCAGCTAAAGGCAGCCTGGCAGGGTCTCTTCCTTAGAGTCATAAAAGGTAGCCAAAGGGAGTGCTTATTCAGGCTTCCCTGGTGCAAGAAGTGTTTGTCTGTTAAGAAGGCAGAACAATGGGTCTGCTCCCAGGGTCTCAGTTTCCCAATCAGAAGAGACCTAATAGTCTCCAGAGCTCTCTGCTATGGAGCACACATGGGGCAATAACTCTGAGGAGTGTTACTTGATGTTCCCTGGCTTGGGGAAGCCCTACGCGGGCGGTGGGGCCTAGGCACTGTGGCCTCTTCCACTGACTTTCCAGGTAGCACTTTCCAGCCCCTTGTGATTATCAGCCAAAGACAGCCTGGCAGGGTCTCTTCCTTAGAGTCATAAAAGGTAGCCCAAGGGAGTGCTTATCCAATTTCCCTGGCGAAACAGGTGATTGCTGTTATGAATGGACAACAATAGGTTTGCCTCCATGTCTCAGTTTCCTAGTCAGACCAAGCCTAGTATCCAGAGCTCTCTGCTACAGAACACACATGGGGCATTAGCTCTGAGGAGGGTGCCTTGACGTTCACCGTCTTGCGGAAGCCCTACCGGGGCGGTGGGGCCTAGGCAAAAAGGCCACTACCACTGACTTTCCAGCTAGCACTTTCCAGCCCCTTGTGCTTTTCACCCAAATGGAGCCTGGCAGGGTCTCTTCCTTAGAGTCATAAAAGATAGCCCAAGGGAGTCCTTATTCAGACATCCCTGGTGCAAGAGGGGTTTGTCTGTTAAGTAGCCACAACAATGGGTCTGCTCCAGCGCCTCAGTTTCCCAGTCAGAACAGACCTAGTCTCCAGACCTCTCTGCTACAGAGCACACATGTGGCAATACATCTAAGAAGAGTTCCTTGAGGTTCCCTGGTTTGGGGAAGCCCTACTCGGGTGGTGGGGCCTAGGCACTGTGGCTTCTTCCACTGACTTTCCAGGTAGCACTTTCCAGCCCCTTGTGATTTTCAGCCAAAGGCAGCCTGGCAGGGACTGTTCCTTAGAGTCATAAAACGTAGCCCAAGGGAGTGCTTATTCAGGCTTCCCTGGTACAAGAGGTGTTTGTCCGTTAAGAAGTCACAACAATGGGTTTGCTCCCAGGGCCTGAGTTTCCCCATCAGAACAGACCTAGTCTCCAGAGCTCTCTGCTACAGAGCACACATGGGGCAATAGCTCTGAGGAGTGTTCCTTGAGGTTCCCTGGCTTGGGGAAGCCCTACCCGGGCGGTGCGACCTAGGCACTGTGGCCTCTTCCAATGACTTTCCAGGTAGCACTTTCCAGCCCCTTGTGATTTTCAGGAAAAAGGCAGCCTGGCAGGGTTTCTTCCTTAGAGTCATAAAAGGTAGCCAAAGGGAGTGCTTATTCAGGCTTCCCTGGTGCAAGAAGTGTTTGTCTGTTAAGAAGGCAGAACAATGGGTCTGCTCCCAGGGTCTCAGTTTCCCAATCAGAAGAGACCTAATAGTCTCCAGAGCTCTCTGCTATGGAGCACACATGGGGCAATAACTCTGAGGAGTGTTACTTGATGTTCCCTGGCTTGGGGAAGCCCTACGCGGGCGGTGGGGCCTAGGCACTGTGGCCTCTTCCACTGACTTTCCAGGTAGCACTTTCCAGCCCCTTGTGATTATCAGCCAAAGACAGCCTGGCAGGGTCTCTTCCTTAGAGTCATAAAAGGTAGCCCAAGGGAGTGCTTATCCAATTTCCCTGGCGAAACAGGTGTTTGCTGTTATGAATGGACAACAATAGGTTTGCCTCCATGTCTCAGTTTCCTAGTCAGACCAAGCCTAGTATCCAGAGCTCTCTGCTACAGAACACACATGGGGCATTAGCTCTGAGGAGGGTGCTTTGACGTTCACCGTCTTGGGGAAGCACTACCGGGGCGGTGGGGCCTAGGCAAAAAGGCCACTACCACTGACTTTCCAGCTAGCACTTTCCAGCCCCTTGTGCTTTTCACCCAAATGGAGCCTGGCAGGGTCTCTTCCTTAGAGTCATAAAAGATAGCCCAAGGGAGTCCTTATTCAGACATCCCTGGTGCAAGAGGGGTTTGTCTGTTAAGTAGCCACAACAATGGGTCTGCTCCAGCGCCTCAGTTTCCCAGTCAGAACAGACCTAGTCTCCAGACCTCTCTGCTACAGAGCACACATGTGGCAATACATCTAAGAAGAGTTCCTTGAGGTTCCCTGGTTTGGGGAAGCCCTACTCGGGTGGTGGGGCCTAGGCACTGTGGCTTCTTCCACTGACTTTCCAGGTAGCACTTTCCAGCCCCTTGTGATTTTCAGCCAAAGGCAGCCTGGAAGGGTCTCTTCTTAGAGTCATAAAAGGTAGCCCAAGGGAGTGCTTATTCAAGCTTCCCTGGTGAAAGAGGTGTTTGTCTGTTAAGAAGCCACAACAATGGGTCTGATCCCAGGGCCTCAATTTCCATGTCAGAACAGACCTAGTCTCCACAGCTCTCTGATACAGAGCACACATGGGGCAATAGCTCTGAGGACTGTTCCTTGAGGTTCCCTGGCTTGGGGAAGCCCTACCCATGCGGTGACACCTAGGCACTGTGATCTCTTCCACTGACTTTCCAGGTAACACTTTACAGCCCCTTGTGATTTTCAGCCAAATGCAGCCTGGCAGGGTCTCTTCCTTAGAGTCATAAAAGGAAGCCCAAGGGGTGTTTATCCAATCTTCCCTGGCGAAACAG
>JAGTYA010000622.1:0-20959 GCA_024291935.2 Okapia johnstoni | reverse complement strand
TCTTGTACCAGGGAAAACCTGAATAAGCACTCCCTTGGGCTACCTTTTATGATTCTAAGGAAGAGACACTGCCAGGCTGCAATTTGCTGAAAATCACAAGGGGCTGGAAAGTGCTACCTGGAAAGTCAGTGGAACAGGCCATGGTGCCTAGGCCCCACCCCCTGGGTAGGCCCTTCACGAAGCCAGGGAAGCTCAAGGAACACTCCTCAGAGCTATTGCCCCCATGTGTGCTCTGTAGCAGAGAGCTCTGGAGACTACTAGGTCTGTTCTGACTGGGAAAACTGATGTCCCGGGAACAGACCCATTGTTGTGGCTTCTTAACAGACAAACACCTCTTGCACTAGGGAAGCCTGAATAAGCACTCCTTTGGGTTACCTTTTGTGACTCTAAGGAAGAGACCCTGCCAGGCTGCCTTTGGCTGAAAATCACAAGGGGCTAGAAAGTGCTACCAGGAAGGTCAGTGGAAGAGGCCACAGTGCCTAGGTCCCACCGCCCGGGTAGGGCTTCCCCAAGCCAGGGAACCTCAACGAACACTCCTCAGAGCTATTGCCCCATGTGTGCTCTGTAGCAGAGAGCTCTGGAGACTAGGTTTGTTCTGACTCGGAAACTTAGGCCCTGGGAGCAGACGCAATGTTGTTTCTTCTTAACAGCCAAACACCACTTGCACCAAGGAAGCCTGAATAAGCATTCCCTTGGGCTACCTTTAATGACCCTAAGGAAGAGATCTTGCCAGGCTGCCTTTGGCTGAAAATCACAAGGGGCTGGAAAGTGCTACCTGGAAAGTCAGTGGAAGAGGCCACAGTGCCTAGGCTCCAAAGCCCAGGTAAGGGCTTCCCCAAGCCCGAGAACGTCAAGGCACCCTCCTCAGAGCTAATGCCCCCCATGTGTGCTCTGTAGCAGAGAGCTCTGGAGACTAGGTCTGTTCTGACTCTAAAAAACTGGGCCCTGGGAGCAGACCCATTGTTGTGGCTTCTTAACAGCAAACACCTTTGCACCAGGGAAGACTGAATAAGCACTCCCTTGGGCTACCTTTTTATGATTCTAAGGAAGAGACCCTGCCAGGCTGCAATTGGCTGAAAATCACAAGGGGCTGGAAAGTGCTACCTGGAAAGTCAGTGAAAGAAGAGGCCACAGTGCCTAGGCCCCACCCCCCGGGTAGGGCTTCCCGAAGCCAGGGAAGCTCAAGGAACACTCCTCAGAGCTATTGCCCCATGTGTGCTCTGTAGCAGAGAGCTCTGGAGACTACTAGGTCTGTTCTGACTGGGAAACTGATGGTCCCGGGAGCAGACCCATTGTGTTGTGGCTTCTTAACAGACAAACACCTCTTGCACCAGGGAAGCCTGAATAAGCACTCCCTTGGGTTACCTTTTTTGACTCTAAGGAAGAGACCCTGCCAGGCTGCCTTTGGCTGAAAATCACAAGGGGCTGGAAAGTGCTACCTGGAAAGTCAGTGGAAGAGGCCACAGTGCCTAGGTCCCACCGCCCGGGTAGGGCTTCCCCAAGCCAGGGAACCTCAAGGAACACTCCTCAGAGCTATTGCCCCATGTGTGCTCTGTAGCAGAGAGCTCTGGAGACTAGGTCTGTTCTGACTCGGAAACTGAGGCCCTGGGAGCAGACGCCATGTTGTGGCTTCTTAACAGCCAAACACCTCTTGCACCAGGGAAGCCTGAATAAGCATTCCCTTGGGCTACCTTTTATGACTCTAAGGAAGAGATCCCTGCCAGGCTGCCTTTGGCTGAAAATCACAAGGGGCTGGGAAGTGCTACCTGGAAAGTCAGTGGAAAGAGGGCCACAGTGCCTAGGCCCCACCGCCCGGGTAGGGGCTTCCCCAAGCCCTGGAACCTCAAGGAACCCTCCTCAGAGCTATTGCCCCCATGTGTGCTCTGTAGCAGAGAGCTCTGGAGACTAGGTAGGTGTGTTCTGACTGGGAAACTGAGGCCCTGGGAGCAGACCCATTGTTGTGGCTTCTTAACAGACAAACACACCTCTTGCACCAGGGAAGACCTGAATAAGCACTCCCTTGGGCTACCTTTTATGACTCTAAGGAAGAGACCCTGCCAGGCTGCCTTTGGCTGAAAATCACAAGGGGCTGGAAAGTGCTACCTGGAAAGTCAGTGGAAGAGGCCACAGTGCCTAGGCCCCAACCCCCGGTAGTAGGGCTTCCCCCAAGCCAGGGAACCTCAAGGAACACTCCTCAGAGCTATTTCCCCATGTGTGCTCTGTAGCAGAGAGCTCTGGAGACTAGGTCTGTTCTGACTGGGAAAACTGAGGCCCTGGGAGCAGACCCATTGTTGTGGCTTCTTAACAGACAAAAACACCTCTTGCACCAGGGAAGCTTGAATAAGCACTCCCTTGGGCTACCTTTTATGACTCTAAGGAAGAGACCCTGCCAGGCTGCATTTGGCTGAAAATCACAAGGGGCTGGAAAGTGCTACCTGGAAAGTCAGTGGAAGAGAGGCCACAGTGCCTAGGCCCCAACCGCCCGGTAGGGCTTCCCCAAGCCCCTGGAACCTCAAGGAACACTCCTCAGAGCTATTTCCCCATGTGTGCTCTGTAGCAGAGAGCTCTGGAGACTACTAGGTCTGTTCTGACTGGGAAACTGAGGCCCTGGGAGCAGAGCCATTTGTTCTGGCTTCTTAACAGACAAACACCTCTTGCACCAGGGAAGACTGAATAAGCACTCCCTTGGGGCTACCTTTTTTGACTCTAAGGAAGAGACCCCTGCAGGCTGCATCTGGCTGAAAATCACAAGGGGCTGGAAAGTGCTACCTGGAAAGTCAGTGTGGAAGAGGCCACAGTGCCTAGGCCCACCACCACCCCGGTAGGGCTTCCCCAAGCCAGGGAACCTCAAGGAACACTCCTCAGAGCTATTGCCCCATGTGTGCTCTGTAGCAGAGAGCTCTGGAGACTAGGTCTGTTCTGACTGGGAAACTGAGGCCCTGGGAGCAGACCCATTGTTGTGGCTTCTTAACAGACAAACACCTCTTGCACCAGGGAAGCCTGAATAAGCACTCCCTTGGGCTACCTTTTTTGACTCTAAGGAAGAGACCCTGCCAGGCTGCCTTCTGGCTGAAAATCACAAGGGGCTGGAAAGTGCTACCTGGAAAGTCAGTGGAAGAGGCCACAGTGCCTAGGCCCCACCGCCCCGGTAGGGCTTCCCCAAGCCAGGGAACCTCAAGGAACACTCCTCAGAGCTATTGCCCCATGTGTGCTCTGTAGCAGAGAGCTCTGGAGACTAGGTCTGTTCTGACTGGGAAAAACTGAGGCCCTGGGGAGCAGACCCATTGTTGTGGCTTCTTAACAGACAAACACCTCTTGTGCACCAGGGAAGCCTGAATAAGCACTCCCTTGGGCTACCTTTTATGACTCTAAGGAAGAGACCCTGCCAGGCTGCCTTTGGCTGAAAATCACAAGGGGCTGGAAAGTGCTACCTGGAAAGTCAGTGGAAAGAGGCCACACAGTGCCTAGGCCCCACCGCCCCCGGGTAGGGGCTTCCCCAAGCCAGGGAACCTCAAGGAACACTCCTCAGAGCTATTGCCCCATGTGTGCTCTGTAGCAGAGAGCTCTGGAGACTAGGTCTGTTCTGACTGGGAAAAACTGAGGCCCTGGGAGCAGACCCATTGTTGTGGCTTCTTAACAGACAAACACCTCTTGCACCAGGGAAGCCTGAATAAGCACTCCCTTGGGCTACCTTTTTATGACTCTAAGGAAGAGACCCTGCCAGGCTGCCTTTGGCTGAAAAATCACAAGGGGCTGGGAAGTGCTACCTGGAAAGTCAGTGGAAGAGGCCACAGTGCCTAGGCCCCCAACCGCCCGGGTAGGGCTTCCCCAAGCCAGGGAACCTCAAGGAACACTCCTCAGAGCTATTGCCCCATGTGTGCTCTGTAGCAGAGAGCTCTGGAGACTAGGTCTGTTCTGACTGGGAAACTGAGGCCCTGGGAGCAGACCCATTGTTGTGGCTTTCTTAACAGACAAACACCTCTTGCACCAGGGAAGCCTGAATAAGCACTCCCTTGGGCTACCTTTTATGACTCTAAGGAAGAGACCCTGCCAGGCTGCCTTTGGCTGAAAATCACAAGGGGCTGGAAAGTGCTACCTGGAAAGTCAGTGGAAGAGGCCACAGTGCCTAGGCCCCCACCACCCGGGTAGGGCTTCCCCAAGCCAGGGAACCTCAAGGAACACTCCTCAGAGCTATTGCCCCATGTGTGCTCTGTAGCAGAGAGCTCTGGAGACTAGGTCTCTGTTGACTGACTGGGAAACTGAGGGCCCTGGGAGCAGACCCATTGTTGTGGCTTCTTAACAGACAAACACCTCTTGCACCAGGGAAGCCCTGAATAAGCACTCCCTTGGGCTACCTTTTATGACTCTAAGGAAGAGAGAACCTGCCAGGCTGCCTTTGGCTGAAAATCACAAGGGGCTGGAAAGTGCTACCTGGGAAAGTCAGTGGAAGAGGCCACAGTGCCTAGGCCCCACCGCCCGGGTAGGGCTTCCCCAAGCCAGGGAACCTCAAGGAACACTCTCCACTCAGAGCTATTGCCCCATGTGTGTGCTCTGTAGCAGAGAGCTCTGGAGACTAGGTCTGTTCTGACTGGGGAACTGAGGCCCTGGGAGCAGACCCATTGTTGTGGCTTCTTAACAGACAAACACCTCTTGCACCAGGGAAGCCTGAATAAAGCACTCCCTTGGGCTACCTTTTTATGACTCTAAGGAAGAGACCCTGCCAGGCTGCATTTGGCTGAAAATCACACAAGGGCTGGAAAGTGCTACCTGGAAAGTCAGTGGAAGAGGCCACAGTGCCCTAGGCCCCACCGCCCGGGGTAGGGCTTCCCCAAGCCAGGGAACCTCAAGGAACACTCCCTCAGAGCTATTGCCCCATGTGTGCTCTGTAGCAGAGAGCTCTGGAGACTAGGTCTGTTCTGACTGGGAAACTGAGGCCTGGGAGCAGACCCATTAGTTGTGGCTTCTTAACAGCCAAACACCTCTTGCACCAGGGAAGCCTGAATAAGCACTCCCTTGGGCTACCTTTTATGACTCTAAGGAAGAGACCCTGCCAGGCTGCCTTTGGCTGAAAATCACAAGGGGCTGGAAAGTGCTACCTGGAAAGTCAGTGGAAAGAGGCCACAGTGCCTAGGCCCCACCGCCCGGGGGTAGGGCTTCCCCAAGCCGGGGAACCTAAAGGAACACTCCTCAGAGCTATTGCCCCCCAATGTGTGCTCTGTAGCAGAGAGAGCTCTGGAGACTAGGTCTGTTCTGACTGGGAAACTGAGGCCCTGGGAGCAGACCCATTGTTGTCTACTTCTTAACAGACAAACACCTGTTTCACCAGGGAAGATTGAATAAGCACTCCCTTGGGCTACCTTTTATGACTCTAAGGAAGAGACCCTGCCAGGCTGCATTTGGCTGAAAATCACAAGGGGCTGGAAAGTGCTACCTGGAAAGTCAGTGGAAGAGGCCACAGTGCCTAGGCCCCACCGCCCGGGTAGGGCTTCCCCAAGCCAGGGAACATCAAGGAACACTCCTCAGAGCTATTGCCCCATGTGTGCTCTGTAGCAGAAAGCTCTGGAGACTAGGTCTGTTCTGACTGGGAAACTGAGGCCCTGGGAGCAGACCCATTGTTGTGCCTTCTTAACAGACAAACACCTCTTGCACCAGGGAAGCTTGAATAAGCACTCCCTTTGGGCTACCTTTTTTGACTCTAAGGAAGAGACCCCTGCCAGGCTGCCTTTTGGCTGAAAATCACAAGGGGCTGGAAAGTGCTACCTGGAAAGTCAGTGGAAGAGGCCACAGTGCCTAGGTGCCACCGCCCGGGTAGGACTTCCCCCAAAGCCAGGGAACCTCAAGGAACACTCCTCAGAGCTATTTGCCCCATGTGTGCTCTGTAGCAGAGAGCTCTGGAGACTACTAGGTCTGTTCTGACTGGGAAACTGAGGCCCTGGGATCAGACCCATTGTTTGTGGCTTCTTAACACACAAACACCTCTTGCACCAGGGAAGCTTGAATAAGCACTCCCTTGGGCTACCTTTTATGACTCTAAGAAGAGACCCTGCAAGGCTGCCTTTGGCTGAAAAATCACAAGGGGCTGGAAAGTGCTACCTGGAAAGTCAGTGGAAGAAGGCCACAGTGCCTAGGCCCCACCACCCGGGTAGGGCTTCCCCAAGCCAGGGAACCTCAAGGAACACTCCTCAGAGCTATTGCCCCATGTCTGCTCTGTAGCAGAGAGCTCTGGAGACTAGGGTCTGTTCTGACTGGGAAACTGAGGCCCTGGGAGCAGACCCATTGTTGTGGCTACTTAACAGACAAACACCTCTTGCACCAGGGAAGCTTGAATAAGCACTCCCTTGGGCTACCTTTTATGACTCTAAGAAGAGACCCTGCCAGGCTCCATTTGGTTGAAAATCACAAGGGGCTGGAAAGTGCTAGGTGGAAAGTCAGTGGTTGAGGCCCATTGTGCCTAGGCCCCACCGCCCCGGGTAGGGCTTCCCCAAGCCCGGGAACCTCAAGGCACACTCCTCAGAGCTAATGCCCCATGTGTGCTCTGTAGCAGAGAGCTCTGGATACTAGGCCTGTTCTGACTGGGAAACTGAGGACCCTGGGAGCAGACCCATTGTTGTGTGGCTTCTTAACAGGGAAACACCTCTTTCGCCCAGGGAAGATTGAATAAGCACTCCCTTGGGCTACCTTTTATGACTCTAAGGAAGAGACCCTGCCAGACTACCCAGTGCCTAGGCCGCACCACCCGGGTAGGGCTTCCCCAAGCCAGGGAACCTCAAGGAACACTCCTCACAGCTATTGCTTCATGTGTGCAATGTAGCAGAGAGCTATGGAGACTAGGTCTGTTCTGTCGGGTAAACTGAGGCCCTGGGAACAGACCCATTGTTGTGGCTTCTTAACAGACAAAAACTTCTTTTACCAGGGAAGCCTGAATAAGCACTCCCTTGGGTGACCTCTTATGGCTGCAAGAAAGAGACCCTGCCAGGCTGTCTTTGGCTGAAAATCACAAGGGGCTGGAAAGTGCTACCTGGAAAGTCAGTTGAAGAGGCCACAGTGCCTAGGCCCTACCGCCCGGGTAGGGCTTCCGCAAGCCAGGGAACCTCAAGAAACACTCCTCAGAGCTATTGCCCTATGTGTGCTCTGTATCAGAGGGCTCTGGAGACTACTAGGTCTTTTCTGACCGGAAACAGAGGCCCTCGGAACAGAGCCATTGCTGTGGCTTCTTAACAGACAAACACCTTTGCACCAGGGAAGCTTGAATGAGCACTCCCTTGGGCTACGTTTTATGACTCTGAGGAAGAGACCCTGCCAGGCTGTCTTTGGCTGAAAATTACAATGTGCTGGAAAGTGCTACCTGGAATTTCAGTGGAAGAGGCCACAGTGCCTAGGCCCCACCGCCCGGGAAGAGCTTCCCCAAGCCAGGGAACATCAAGGAACACTCCTCAGAGCTGTTGCCCCATGTGTGCTCTGTAGCAGCCAGCTCTGGAGACTACTAGGTCTGTTCTGACTGGGAAACTGAGGCCCTGGGAGCAGATCCATTGTTGTGGCTTCTCAACAGACAAACACCTCTTGCACCAGGGAAGCTTGTATAAGCACTCCCTTGGGTTACTTTTTATGACTCTAAGGAAGAGACCCTGCCAGGCTGCCTTTTTGCTGAAAATCACAAGGGGCTGGAAAGTGTTACCTGGAAAGTCAGTGGAAGAGATCACAGTGCCTAGGTGCCACCGCCGGTGTAGGGCTTCCCCAAGCCAGGGAACCTCAAGGAACACTCCTCAGAGCTATTGCCCCATGTGTGTTCTGTATCAGAGAGCTGTGGAGACTAGGTCTGTTCTGACTGGGAAACTGAGTCCCTGGGATCAGACCCATTGTTGTGGCTTCTTAACAGACAAACACCTCTTGCACCAGGGAAGCTTGAATAAGCACTCCCTTGGGCTACCTTTTTTTGACTCTAAGAAGAGACCCCGCAAGGCTGCCTTTGGCTGAAAATCACAAGGCGCTGGAAAGTGCTACCTGGAAAGTCAGTGGAAGAAGCCACAGTGCCTAGGTCGCACCACACGGGTAGGGCTTCCCCAAGCCAGGGAACCTCAAGAAACACTCCTCAGAGCTATTGCCCCATGTGTGCTCTGTAGCAGAGAGCTCTGGAGACTAGGTCTGTTCTGACGGGGAAACTGAGGCCCTGGAGCAGACCCATTGTTGTGGCTTCTTAACAGACAAAAACCACTTGTACCAGGGAAGCCTTAATAAGCACCCCCTTGGGCTTCCTTTTTTGACTCTAAGGAAGAGAGCCTGCAAGGCTGCATCTGCCTGAAAATCACAAGGGGCTGGGAAGTGATACCTGGAAAGTCAGTGAAAGAGGCCACAGTGCCTAGGCTCCAAAGCCCAGGTAAGCCTTCGACAGTGCCCTGGAACGTGAAGGCAACCTCCACAGCGCTTTTTCCCCATGTCTGCTCTGTAGCAGAGAGCTCTGGAGACTAGGTCTGTTCTGACTGGGAAACTGAGGCCGTGGGAGCAGAGCCATTGTTCTGGCGTCTTCACAGCCAAACACCTCTTGCACCAGGGAAGACTGAATAAGCAGTCCTTTGGGCTACCTTTTTTGACTCTAAGGAAGGGAACCTGCAAGGCTGCATCTGGCTGAAAATCACAAGGGACTGGGAAGTGATACCTGGAAAGTCAGTGGAAGAGTCCACAGTGCCTAGCCCCTACCACCCGGGTAGGGCTTCCTCAAGCCAGTGAACCTCAAGGAACACTCCTCAGAGCTATTGCCCCATGTGTGCTCTGTAACAGTGAGCTCTGGAGACTAGGTATGTTCTGACTGGGAAACTGAATCCCTGGGAGCAGACCCATTGTTGTGGCTTCTTAACAGACAAACACCTCTTGCACCAGGGGAGCCTGAGTAAGCACTTCCTTGGGCTACCATTTATGACTCTAAGGAAGAGAACGTACCAGGCTGCCTTTAACTGAAAATCACAAGTGGCTGGAAAGTGCTACCTGGAAAGTCAGTGGAACAGGCCACAGTGCCTAGGCCCCACCGCCCGGGTAGGGCTTCCCCAAGCCAGGGAACCTCAAGGAACACTCCTCAGAGCAATTGCTGCGTGTGTGCTCGATAGCAGAGAGCTCCGGAGACTAGGTCTGTTCTGACTCTAAAACTGAGGGCCTGGGAGCAGACCTATTGTTGTGGCTTCTTAACAAACAACTCTTGTACCAGGGAAACCTGAATAAGCACTCCCTTGGGCTACCTTTTATGATTCTAAGGAACAGACCCTGCCAGGCTGCAATTGGCTGAAAATCACAAGGGCCTGGAAAGTTCCACCTGGAAAGTCAGTGGAAGAGGCCACAGTGCCTAGGCCCCACCGCCCGGTTAGGGCTTCCCCAAGCCAGGGAACCTCAAGGAACACTCCTCAGTGCTATTGCCCCATGTGTGCTCTGTAGCAGAGAGCTCTGGAGACTAGGTCTGTTCTGACGGGGAAACTCAGGCCCTGGGAGCAGACCCATTGTTGTGACTTCTTAACAGACAAACACCTCTTGTACCAGGGAAGCCTGAATAAGCACTCCCTTCGGCTACCTTTTATGACTCTAAGGAACAGTCCCTGCCAGGCTGCCTTTGGCTGAAAATCACAAGGGGCTGGAAAGTACTACCTGGAAAGTCCGTGGAAGAGGCCACAGTGCCTAGGCCCTACTGCCCGTGTAGGGCTTCCTCAAGACAGGGAACCTCAAGGAACACTCTTCATAGCTATTGACCGATGTGTGCTCTGTAACAGTGAGCTCTGGAGACTAGGTATGTTCTGACTGGGAAACTCAGGCCCTGAAGCAGACGCATTGTTGTGGCTCTTAACAGACAAACACCTCTTGGACCAGGGAGGCCTGAATAAGCACTCCCTTGGGCTACCTTTTATGACTCTAGGGAAGAAAACCTGTCAGGCTGCCTTTGGCTGAAAATCACAACGGGCTGGAAAGTGCTACCTGGAAAGTCAGTGGAAGAGGCCACAGTGCCTAGGCCCCACCGCCCGGGTAGGGCTTCCCCAAACCGGGGAACCTCAAGGAACCCTCCTCAGAGCTATTGTCCCAGGTGTGCTCTGTAGAAGAGGGCTCTGGATACTACTAGGTCTGTTCTGACTGGAAACTGAGGACCTCGGAACTGACCCATTGCTATGGCTTCTTAACAGACAAACAGCTCTTGCAGCAGGGAAGCCTGAATAAGCACTCCTTTGGGCTACCTTTTATGAGTCTAAGGAAGAGAACCAGCCAGGCTGCCTTTGGCTGAAAGTCACAAAGGGCTGGAAAGTGCGACCTGGAAATTCAGTGGAAGAGGCCACAGTGCCTAAGCCCCACCGCCCGGGTAGGGCTTCCCCAAGCCGGGGAACCACAAGGAACACTCCACAGAGCTATTGCCCCATGTGTGCTCTGTAGCAGAGACCTCTGGAGACTAGGTCTGTTCTGACTGGGAAACTGAGGCGCTGGGGGCAGACCCATTGTTGTGGTTACTTAACAGACAAACACCTTTTGCACCAGGGAAGTCTGAATAAGCACTCCCTTGGGCTATCTTTTATGACTCTAAGGAAAAGACCCTGCCAGGCTCCATTTGGTTGAAAAGCACAACGGGCTGGAAAGTGCTAGCTGGAAAGTCAGTGGTAGGGGCCATTGTGCCTAGGCCCCACCGCCCCGGTAGGGCTTCGCCAAGCCCGTGAACGTCAAGGCACCCTCCTCAGAGCTAATGCCCCATGTGTGCTCTGTAGCAGAGAGCTCTGGAGATTACTAAGGCTGTTCTGACTGGGAAACTGAGGCCCTGGAAGCAGACCCATTGCTGTGGCTTCTTAACAGACAAACACTTCTTCAACCAGGGAAGCTTGAATAAGCACTCCCTTGGGCTACCTTTTATGACTCTAAGGAAGAGACCCTGCCAGGCTGTCTTTGGCTGAAAATCACAAGGGGATGGAAAGTGCTACCTGTAAAGTCAGTGGAAGAGGCCCAAGTGCCTAGGGCCCACCGACCGGGTAGGGCTTCCCCAATTCAGGGAACCTAAAGGAACACTCCTCAGAGCTATTGCCCCTTGTGTCCTCTGTAGCAGAGAGCTCTGGAGACTACTAGGTCTGTTTTGACTGGGAAACTGAGACCCTTGGAGCAGACCCATTGTTGTGCCGTCTTAACACACAAACACCTCTTGCACCAGGGAAGCTTGAATAAACACTCCCTTGGATTACCTTTTATGACTCTAAGGAAGAGACCCTGCCAGGCTGCCTTTGGCTGAAAATCACAAGGTGCTGGAAAGTGCTACGTGGAAAGTCAGTGGAAGAGATCACAGTGCCTAGGTGCTATCGCCAGGGTAGGGCTTCCCCAAGCCAGGGAACCTCAAGGAACACTCCTCAGAGCTATTGCCTCATGTGTGCTCTGTAGCAGAGAGCTCTGGAGACTAGGTCTGTTCTGACTGGGAATCTGAGGCCCTGGGAGCAGACCCATTGTTGTGGCTACTTAACAGACAAACAGCACTTGCACCAGGGAAGCTTGAATAAGCACTTCCTTGGGCTACCTTTTATGACTCTAAGAAAGAGACCCTGCCAGGCTGCCTTTGGCTGAAAATCACAAGGGGCTGGAAAGTGCTACCTGGAAAGTCAGTGGAAGAGGCCACAGTGCCTAGGCCCTACCGCCCGGGTAGGGCTTACCCAAGCCAGGGAACCTCAAGAAACACTCCTCAGAGCTATTGCTCCATGTGTGCTCTGTATCAGAGGGCTCTGGAGACTACTAGGTCTGTTCTGACTGGAAACTGAGGACCTCGGAACTGACCCATTGTCGTGCCTTCTTAGCAGACAAACACCGCTTGCACCAGGGAAGCTTTAATAAGCACTCCCTTGGGCTACATTTTATGACTCTAAGGAAGAGACCCTGACAGACTCTCTTTCGCTGAAAATCACAAGGGGCTGGAAAGTGCTACCTGGATAGTCAGTGGAAGAGGCCACAGTGCCTAGGCCCCACCGCCCGGGTAGGGCTTCCCAAGCCAGGGAACCTCAAGGAACACTCCTCAGAGCTATTGACCCATGTGTGCTCTGTAGCAGAGGACTCTGGAGACTACTAGGTCTTTTCTGACTGGAAACTGAGGCCCTCGGAACAGACCCATTGCTGTGGCTTCTTAACAGACAAACACCTTTGCACCAGGGAAGCTTGAATAAGCACTCCCTTGGGCTACCTTTTATGGCTCTGAGGAAGAGACCCTGCCAGGCTGTCTTTGGCTGAAAATTACAAGGGGCTGGAAAGTGCTACCTGGAAAGTCAGTGGAAGAGGCCACTGTGCCTAGGCCCCACCGCCCGGGAAGAGCTTCCCCAAGCCAGGGAACATCAAGGAACACTCCTCAGAGCTATTGCCCCATGTGTGCTCTGTAGCAGCCAACTCTGGAGACTACTAGGTCTGTTCTGACTGGGAAACTGAGGCCCTGGAAGCAGACACATTGTTGTGGCTTCTTAACAGACAAACACCTCTTACACCAGGGAAGCCTGAATAAGCACTCCTTTGGGCTACCTTGTATGACTCAAAGGAAGAGAATCTGCCAGGCTGCCTTTGGCTGAAAATCACAAGGGGCTTGAAAGTGCTACCTGGAAAGTCAGTGGAAGAGCCCACAGTGCCTAGGCCCCACCGCCCGGGTAGGGCTTCCCCAAGCCGGGGAACCTCAAGGAACACTCCTCAGAGCTATTGCCCCATGTCTGCTCTGTAGCAGCCAGCTCTGGAGACTATTAAGTCTGTCTGTTCTGACTGGGAAACTGAGGCCCTGGGAGCAGACCCATTGTTGTGGCTACTTAACAGACAAACACCTCTTGAACCAGGGAAGTCTGAATAAGCACACCCTTGGGCTATCTTTTATGACTCTAAGTAAGAGACCCTGCCAGGCTCCATTTGGTTGAAAATCACAAGGGGCTGGAAAGTGCTAGGTGGAAAGTCAGTGGTAGGGGCCATTGTGCCTAGGCCCCACCGCCCCGGTAGGGCTTCCCCAAGCCCGTGAACGTCAAGGCACCCTCCTCAGAGCTAATGCCCCATGTGTGCTCTGTAGCAGAGAGCTCTGGATACTAGGCCTGGTCTGACTAGGAAAGTGAGGACTGGAGGCAAACCCTTTGTTGTCCCTTCATAACAGGGAACACCTGTTTCCCCAGGGAAGATTGGATAAGCACTCCCTTGGGCTACCTTTTATGACTCTAAGGAAGAGAACCTGCCAGACTACCTTTGGCTGAAAATCACAAGTGGCTGGAAAGTGCTACGTGGAAAGTCAGTGGAAGAGGCCACAGTGCCTAGGCCGGGGAAAGTCAGTGGAAGAGTCCACAGTGCCTAGGCCGCACCGCCCGGGTAGGGCTTCCCCAAGCCAGGGAACCTCAAGGAACACTCCTCAGAGCTATTGCCCCATGTGTGCTCTGTAGCAGCCAACTCTGGAGACTACTAGGTCTGTTCTGACTGGGAAACTGAGGCCCTGGAAGCAGACACATTGTTGTGGCTTCTTAACAGACAAACACCTCTTACACCAGGGAAGCCTGAATAAGCACTCCTTTGGGCTACCTTGTATGACTCAAAGGAAGAGAATCTGCCAGGCTTCCTTTGGCTGAAAATCACAAGGGGCTTGAAAGTGCTACCTGGAAAGTCAGTGGAAGAGCCCACAGTGCCTAGGCCCCACCGCCCGGGTAGGGCTTCCCCAAGCCGGGGAACCTCAAGGAACACTCCTCAGAGCTATTGCCCCATGTCTGCTCTCTATCAGCCAGCTCTGGAGACTATTAGGTCTGTTCTGACTGGGAAACTGAGGCCCTGGGAGCAGACCCATTGTTGTGGCTACTTAACAGACAAACACCTCTTGAACCAGGGAAGTCTGAATAAGCACACCCTTGGGCTATCTTTTATGACCCTAAGTAAGAGACCCTGCCAGGCTCCATTTGGTTGAAAATCACAAGGGGCTGGAAAGTGCTAGGTGGAAAGTCAGTGGTAGGGGCCATTGTGCCTAGGCCCCACCGCCCCGGTAGGGCTTCCCCAAGCCCGTGAACGTCAAGGCACCCTCCTCAGAGCTAATGCCCCATGTGTGCTCTGTAGCAGAGAGCTCTGGATACTAGGCCTGGTCTGACTAGGAAAGTGAGGACTGGAGGCAAACCCTTTGTTGTCCCTTCATAACAGGGAACACCTGTTTCCCCAGGGAAGATTGGATAAGCACTCCCTTGGGCTACCTTTTATGACTCTAAGGAAGAGACCCTGCCAGGCTGCCTTTTTCCTGAAAATCACAAGGGGCTGGAAAGTGCTACCTGGAAAGTCAGTGGAAGAGGCCACAGTGCCTAGGCCGCACCGCCCGGGTAGGGCTTCCCCAAGCCAGGGAACCTCAAGGAACACTCCTCAGAGCTATTGCCCCATGTGTGCTCTGTAGCAGAGAGGTCTGGAGACTAGGACTGTTCTGACGGGGAAACTGAGGCCCTGGAAACAGACCCATTGTTGTGGCTTCTTAACAGACAAAAACCTCTTGTACCAGGGAAGCTTGAATAAGCACTCCCTTGGGTTACCTTTTATAACTGTAAGAAAGAGACCCTGCCAGGCTGCCTTTGGCTGAAAATCACAAGGGGCTGGAAAGTGCTACCTGGAAAGTCCGTGGAAGAGGCCACAGTGCCTAGGCCGCACCGACCGGGTAGGGCTTCCTGACTGGGAAACTGAGGCCCTGGGAGCAGAGCCATTGTTCTGGCTTCTTCACAGCCAAACACCTCTTGCACCAGGGAAGACTGAATAAGCAGTCCCTTGGGCTACCTTTTTTGACTCTAAGGAAGAGACCCTGCAAGGCTGCATCTTAGCTGAAAATCACAAGGGGCTGGGAAGTGATACCTGGAAAGTCAGTGAAAGAGGCCACAGTGCCTAGGCCCCAAAGCCCAGGTAGGGCTTCCCCAAGCCCTGGAACGTCAAGGCACCCTCCTCAGAGCTAATTTCCCCCCATGTGTGCTCTGTAGCAGAGAGCTCTGGAGACTAGGTCTGTTCTGACTGGGAAACTGAGGCCCTGGGAGCAGAGCCATTGTTGTGGCTTTCTTCAACAGCCAAACACCTCTTGCACCAGGGAAGACTGAATAAGCAGTCCCTTGGGCTACCTTTTTTGACTCTAAGGAAGAGACCCTGCAAGGCTGCATCTGGCTGAAAATCACAAGGGGCTGGGAAGTGATACCTGGAAAGTCAGTGAAAGAGGCCACAGTGCCTAGGCTCCAAAGCCCGGGTAGGGCTTCCCCAAGCCCTGGAACCTCAAGGAACCCTCCTCAGAGCTATTTCCCCATGTCTGCTCTGTAGCAGAGAGCTCTGGAGACTAGGTCTGTTCTGACTGGGAAACTGAGGCCCTGGGAGCAGAGCCATTGTTCTGGCGTCTTCACAGCCAAACACCTCTTTGCACCAGGGAAGACTGAATAAGCAGTCCCCTTGGGCTACCTTTTTTGACTCTAAGGAAGAGACCCTGCAAGGCTGCATCTGGCTGAAAATCACAAGGGGCTGGGAAGTGATACCTGGAAAGTCAGTGAAAGAGGCCACAGTGCCTAGGCTCCCAAAGCCCGGGTAAGGCTTCCCCAAGCCAGGGAACCTCAAGGAACCACTCCTCAGAGCTATTTGCCCCATGTCTGCTCTGTAGCAGAGAGCTCTGGAGACTAGGTCTGTTCTGACTGGGAAACTGAGGCCCTGGGAGCAGAGCCATTGTTCTGGCGTCTTCACAGCCAAACACCTCTTTGCACCAGGGAAGACTGAATAAGCAGTCCCTTGGGCTACCTTTTTTGACTCTAAGGAAGAGACCCTGCAAGGCTGCATCTGGCTGAAAATCACAAGGGGCTGGGAAGTGATACCTGGAAAGTCAGTGAAAGAGGCCACAGTGCCTAGGCTCCAAAGCCCAGGTAGGCTTTCCCCAAGCCCTGGGAACCTCAAGGCACCCTCCACACAGAGCTTTTTCCCCATGTCTGCTCTGTAGCAGAGAGCTCTGGAGACTAGGTCTGTTCTGACTGGGAAACTGAGGCCCTGGGAGCAGAGCCATTGTTCTGGCGTCTTCACAGCCAAACACCCTCTAAGAGATCACAGTGCCTAGGCCCCAAAGCCCCGGGTAGGGCTTCCTACCCCCAGGCCAGGGAACTCAAGGCAACCCTCCACAGAGCTATTTAACCCCATTGTCTGCTCTGTAGTAGCAGAGAGCTCTGGAGACTAGGTCTGTTCTGGACTGGAAACTGAGGCCTGGGGAGCAGAGCCATTGTTCTGGCGTCTTCACAGCCAAAAACACCTCTTGCACCAGGGAAGACTGAATAAGCACTCCCTTGGGGCTACCTATTGTTAGTGACTCTAAGGACGAGACCCTGCAAGGCTGCGCATCTGGCTGAAAATCACAAGGCTGGGAAGTGATACCTGAAATAGTCAGTGAAAGAGGCCACAGTGCCTTTTCGGCTCCAAATCCACGTGAAGGGCTTCCCCAAGGCAGGGAGACTCAAGGAAACCCTCCTCAGAGCTATTTCACCATGTTCTGGTCTGTAGCAGAGAGCTCTGGAGACTAGGTCTGTTCTGGACTGGGAAACTGAGGCCCTGGAGGCAGAGCCATTGTTCTGGCGTCTCATCACAGCCAAACACCTCTTGCACCAGGGAAGACTGAATAAGAGCAGTCCCTTGGGCTACCTTTTTTGACTCTAAGGAAGAAGAGCCCTGCAAGGCTGCATCTGGCTGAAAATCACAAGGGGCTGGGAAGTGATACCTGGAAAGTCAGTGGCAAAGAGGCCACAGTGCCTAGGCTCCAAAGCCAGGTAAGGCTTCGACAGTGCCCTGGGACCTGAAGGCACCCTCCACAGCGCTTTTTTTCCCCATGTCTGCTCTGTAGCAGTAGAGCTCTGGAGACTAGGTCTGTTCTGACTGGAAACTGAGGGCCCTGGGAGCAGAGCCATTGTTCTGGCGTCTTCACAGCCAAACACCTCTTGCACCAGGGAAGACTGAATAGCAGTACCCCTTGGGCTACCTTTTTTGACTCTAAGGAAGAGAGACCTGCAAGGCTGCATCTGGCCTGAAAATCACAAGGGGTGTGGGAAGAGTGATACCTGGAAAGTCAGTGAAAGACAGCCACAGTTTGCCTAGGCTCCAAAACCCAGTGTAAGGCTTCGACAGTGCCCCTGGAACGTGAAGGCACCCTCCACTAGCGCTTTTTCCCCATGTGTTTTTATGCTCTGTAGCAGAGATGTCTGGTGTAGACTAGGTCTGTTCTGACTGGGAAACTGAGGGCCTGGGAGCAAGCCATTGTTCTGGAGTCTTCACAGCCAAACACCTCTTGCACCAGGGAAGACTGAATAAGCAGTCCCTGTGGGCTAGCCTTTTTGGACTCTAAGGAAAAGAGGACCCTGCAAGGCTGCATCTGGGCTGAAAATCACAAGGGGCTGGGAAGTGATACCTGGGAAAGTCAGTGAAAGGAGGCCACAGTGCCTCGGGCTCCAAAGCACCACCAGTTAGGCTTCGACAGGCAGGGAGCCTCAAGGCACCCTCCTCAGCGCTTATTTCTCCCCATGTCTGCTCTGTAGCAGAGAGCTCTGGAGACTATGTCTGTTCTGACTGGGAATACTGAGGGCCCTGGGAGCAGAGCCATTGTTCTGGCGTCTTCACAGCCAAACACCTCTTGGCACCAGGGAAGACTGAATAAGCAGTCCCTTGGTGCTACCTTTTTTTGACTCTAAGGAAGAGACCCTGCAAGGCTGCATATGGCTGAAAATCACAAGGTGCTGGGAAGTGATACCTGGAAAGTCAGTGAAAAGAGGGCCCACAGTGCCTAGGCTCCCAAAGCCCTCAGGTAAGGCTTCGACAGTGCCCTGGAACCTTTGAAGGCACCCCTCCAACAGAGCTTTTTCCCCATGTCTGCTCTGTAGTAAGTCAGAGAGCTCTGGAGACTAGGTCTGTTCTGACTGGGAAACTGAGGCCACTGGGCAGCAGAGCCTATTGTTCTGGCGTCTTCACAGCCCAAACACCTCTTGCACCAGGGAAGACTGAATAAGCAGTCCCTTGGGCTCCCTTTTTTGGACTCTAAGGAAGAGACCCCTGCAAGGATGCATCTGGCTGAAAATCACAAGGGGCTGGGAAGTGATACCTGGAAAGTCAGTGAAAGAGGCCACAGTGCCTAGGCTTCCAGCAAAGCCCAGGGTAAGGCTTCGACAAAAGCAGGGAGCCTCAAGGAACCCTCCTCAGAGTATTTTCCCCATGTCTGCTCTGTAGCATGAGAGCTCTGGAGACTAGGTCTGTTCTGAACTGGGAAACTGAGGCCCTGGGAGCAAGAGCCATTGTTCTGGCGTCTCCTTCACAGCCAAACACCTGGGCTTTGCACCAGGGAAACTGAATAAGCAGTCCCTTGGTGCTAAATTTTTTTGACTCTAAGGAAGAGACCCTGCAAGGCTTGCATCTGGCTGAAAAATCACAAGGGGCTGGGAAGTTGATACTGGAAAGTCAGTGAAAGAGGCCCACAGTGGCTAGGCTCCCACAGCCCAGGTAAGGCTTCGACAGTGCCCTGGAACGTGGAAAGCACCCTCCACAGCGCTATTTCCCCATGTCTGCTCTGTAGCAGAGAGCGTCTGGAGACTAGGTCTGTTCTGACTGGTGAAACTGAGGCCCTGGGAGCAGAGTCCATTGTTCTGGCGTCTTCACAGCCAAACACCTCTTGCACCAGGGAAGACTGAATAAGCAGTCCCTTGGGCTAACCTTTTTTGACTCTAAGGTAAGAGACCCTGCAAGGCTGCATCTGGCCTGAAAAATCACAAGGGGCTGGGAAGTGATACCTGGAAAGTCAGTGAAAGAGGCCACAGTGCTAGGCTCCAAAGCCCGGTTAGGGCTTCCCCAAGGCAGGTGAGCCCTCAAGGCACCCTCCACAGAGCGCTATTTATCCTTTCCCCATGTCTGCTCTGTAGCAGGAGAGCTCTGGAGACTTAGGTCTGTTCTGACTGGGAAACTGAGTCATCCCTGGGGAGCAGAGCCATTGTTCTGGCGTCTTCACAGCCAAAGGCACCTCTTGCACCAGGGAAGACTGAATAAGCAGTCCCTTGGGCTACCTTTTTTTGATGACTCTAAGGAAGAGACCCTGCAAGGCTGCATCTGGCTGAAAATCACAAGGGGCTGGGACAGTGATACCTGGAAAAGTCAGTGAAAAGAGGCCACAGTGCCTAAGGCCCAAAGCACCCGGTTAGGGCTTTTCCCCCAAGTGCAGGGAGCCTCAAAGAACCCTCTCAGAGCTATTTCCCCCATGTCTGCTATTGTAGCAGAGAGCTCTGGAGACTAGGTCTGTTGCTGACTGGGTAAAACTGAGGCCCTGGGATCAGAGCCATGTTCTGGAAGTTCTTCACAGCCTAACAACCACCTCTTGCTACCAGGGAAGACTGAATAAGCAGTCCCTTGGGCTACCTTTTTTTGACTCTAAGGAAGAGACCCTGCAAGCTGCATCTGGCTGAAAATCACAAGGGGCTGGAGAAGTGATACCTGGGTAAAGTCAGTGAAAGACGGGCAACAGTGCCTAGGCTCCAAAGCCCCCGGGTAATGGCTTCCAAGTGCAGGAGCCTGAAGGCACCCTCCTCAGAGCTTCTTTTCCCCCAAGTCTGCTCTGTAGCAGAGAGCTCTGGAGACTAGGTCTGTTTCTGACTGGTGGAAAGCTGAGGGCCCTGGGAGCAGAGCCATTGTTCTGGCGTCTTCACAGCCAATACACCTCTTGCACCAGGGAAGACTGAATAAGCAGCTCCCTTGGGCTACCTTTTTTGACTCTAAGGAAGAGACCCTGCAAGGCTGCATCACGGCTGTAAAATCACAAGGGGCTGGGAAGTTGATACCTGGAAAGTCAGTGAAAAAGAGGCCACCAGTGCCTAGGCTCCAAAGCCCAGGTAAGGGCTTCGCACAGTGTCCACTGCAACGTGTTGGGGTTGAAGGCACCCTCCACAGCGCTTTTTCTTCCTCCCTCTATGTCTGCTCTGTAGCAGAGAGCTCCTGAGACTTAGGTCTGTTTCTGACTGGGAAACTGAGGCACTGGGAGCAGAAGCCATTGTTCTGGGCGTCTTCACAGCCTAAACACCTCTTTGCACCAGGGGAAAGACTGAATAAGCAGTCCCTTGTGCTACCGCTTTTTGACTCTAAGGGAAAAGACCCTGCAAGGCTTGCATCTGGCTGAAAATCACAAGGGGCTGGGGAAGTGATACCTGGAATGTCAGTGAAAGAGGCCACAGTCCTAGGGCCCCAGCACCCATGGTAAGGCTTCCCCAGTGCCTGACGGAAGTCCTCAAGGCACCCTCAGTCACAGCGCTATTTCCATGTCTGCTCTAGGTAAGCAGAGAGCTATGGAAGACTAGGGTCTGTTCTAGACTGGGAAACTGAGGAGCCTGGGAGCAGAGCCATTGTTCTGGCGTCCTTCACAGCCCATTGTCTTGCTACCAGGGAAAGACTGAATAAGCTGTCCCTTGGGCCTACCTTTTATTGACTCTAAGGAAGAGACCCTGCAAGGCTGCATCTGGGCAATGAAAAATTACAAGGGGCCATGGGGAAGTGTTACCTTGAAATGTCAGTGAAAGGATGGGCCAGTTGCCTAGGCTCCAAAGCCATGGTAAGGCTTCGACAGTGCCCTGGAGTTAAGCACGTGAATAGCACGCGCGCCCTTGTTCACCTTTTTTGACTCTGTAAGCCAGAGAGTGTGGAGACTGAGTGTCTCCTTGCTGATGGTGAAAAACTGGACGTGCCATGCACCAGGGAAGACAGAATAAGCAGTCCATTGGGTCACTCCCATTTTTTGGGCTCTAAGTCAGAAGACACCTGGAGCAGGACCTGCAGTGTCAATTGGCTGAAAATCACAAAGGGGCTGGGAAGTGATACCTGGAAAGGTCAGTGAAAGAGGCCACAGGGCCACAGGCCCCAGGGCCCGGGTAGTTCTTCCTATTCTAGGCAGGAGTCTCACAGGAACCCTCCTCAAAGTTTTCCCCATGCTCGCTCTGCTCTGTAGCAGAGAGCTCTGGAGAATAGG
>JAGTYA010000621.1:0-20991 GCA_024291935.2 Okapia johnstoni | reverse complement strand
ACCCCCGTGAGGCCACGCCTCCATAGAGGGAGGAGGCGCTTTTCCCTTGCAGGGCATGGAGAGCATGCCCCGGCACCTGTTCCGGCTCCGTCACGAACGGGGGGCTTGACTCCTTGCGGGCGACTCCAGGTGTCCCCCTCAGGATCCCCGGGCCAAACCTGCTCCAAGAAAAGCGGGGCTTCCCGCCATCACATCACCTCGCGTGAGGGCGTCCCCCGGGGCCCCCCTCCTTGCGAGGGACGGGGCCCTTGGGATCTGCAGCGACGCGAGAGCCGTCCTGCCTTCTCACTCTGGCGCTGCAACGGAGGCTGGACTCCCTCTAGGCGCCCCCAGAGGTTCCCTGGGATACCCGTGTGGTCCACAGGCTGAGCGGAACCCTGAGTCTCCAGAGGCCGCTCGCGAGGGGCCCCCCGTCGCCGTCGGCCCCTCCTCTCGAAAGGGGGGTCCAATCCCCTTCCTGAATGCCATCGCAGAAATCCCTACATTCCCTCGCACCTCCAGAGCGGGACTCTCGCCTCTCCTGAGGTTCGAGAAGAGGCCCCAAGGGGCCAGTTCCGGCCGCAAGACCAAAGGTCCCCGAGGAACCCCCCATCGGCAAGCGAGTCCAGTTCCCTGGACGTGAGGCGAGGGGAAGCCCAGCAGCCCCTGGCGATGTCAAAGGAGGCCTGGACTTCTCAGAGGCAACAAGAGAGGCTCCCCGAGGCGCCACGCCCCCGATTCAGAGAGGCCACCCCCGCTTCCCCCTGCGCCTCGCGGAAAAGCACGACCTTCGCCCCTGCATTCGAGGGGAAGCCCGATTGCCCTTGGCTGTGACCGGAGAGAAAGGCTGAGTCCCCTCGACTCCCTGGAGGCCACCCCACAGGTGCCAGTTATACCTGTCCCCCTCCCCCCCCCTCCGGGGACCCCCGAGGGTCCTAGCTCCATGCCTGACGTCGGACCCAGGGCGCTGCAGCGCCTCCTGGCGAATCCCGAGGCTGCTCGGGCCCCTGTGTCCGCTCGAAAGGAGGCATGGCGACCCCGCTGGGGCTAACGGGGGAGGACGGGCCGGGGTACCCGCCGCAACTCGAGAATGCACCGCCGCAAGTCGAGAACACCCCCGTGAGGCCACGCCCATAGAGGGAGGAGGCGCTTTTCCCTTGCAGGGCATGGAGAGCATGCCCCGGCACCTGTTCCGGCTCCGAACGGGGCTTGACTCCTTGCGGGCGACTCCAGGTGTCCCCCGAGATCCCCGGGGCCAACCTGCCAAGAAAAGCGGGGCTTCCCGCCACACCGCGAGGGCGTCCCACCCGGGCCCCCCTCCTTGCGAGACGGGGCCCTTGGGATCTGCAGCGACGCGAGAGCCGTCATGCCTTCTCTCTGGCGCTGCAACGGAGGCTGGACTCCCTCTAGGCGCCCCCCAGAGGTTCCCTGGGATACCCGTGTCCACAGGCGAGCGGAACCCTGAGTCTCCAGAGGCCGCTCGCGAGGGGGCCCCCGTCGCCGTCGGGCCCCTCTCTCGAAAGGGGGGTCCAATCCCCTTCCTGAATGCCATCGCAAATCCCTACATTCCCTCGCACCTCCAGAGCGGGACTCTCGCCTCTCCTGAGGTTCGTAGAAGAGGCCCCAAGGGGCCAGTTCCTCGGCCGCAAGACCAAAGGTCCCCGAGGAACCCCCATCGGCAAGCGAGTCCAGTTCCCTGGACGTGAGGCGAGGGGAAGCCAGCAGCCCCTGGCGATGTCAAAGGAGGCCTGGACTTCTCAGAGGCAAACAAGAGAGGCTCCCCGAGGCGCCACGCCCCCGATTCAGAGAGGGCCACCCCCGCTTCCCCTGCCGCCGCGCGGAAAAGGAAAAAGCACGACCTTCGCCCATGCATTCGAGGGGAAGCCCGATTGCCCCTGGCTGTGACCTGAGACGGAGAGAAAGGCTGAAGTCCCCTCGACTCCCTGGAGGCCACCCCCAGGTGCCAGTTATACCTGTCCCCCCCCCCTCCCGGGGACCCCCGAGGGTCCTAGCTCCATGCCTGACGCGGGGACCCAGGGCGCTGCAGCGCCTCCTGGCGAATCCCGAGGCTGCTCGGGCCCCTGTCCACTCGCTAAGGAGGCATGGCGACCCCCGCTGGGCTAACGGGGAGACGGGGACCGGGCCGGGGTACCCGCCGCAACTCGAGAATGCACCGCCGCAAGTCGGAGTGAACACCCCCGTGAGGCCACGCCCATAGAGGGAGGAGGCGCTTTTTCCCTTGCAGGGCATGGAGAGCATGCCCCGGCACCTGTTCCGGCTCCGAACGGGGCTTGACCTCCTTGCGGGCGACTCCAGGTGTCCCCCGAGATCCCCGGGCCAACCTGCCAAGAAAGCGGGCTTCCGCCACACCGCGAGGGCGTCCCCCGGGCCCCCCTCCTTGCGATGACGGGGCCTTTGGGATCTGCAGCGACTCGAGAGCCGTCCTGCCTTCTACTCCCTCTGGCGCTGCTTGCAACGGAGGCTGGACTCCCTCTAGGCGCCCCCAGAGGTTCCCTGGGATACCCGTGTCCACAGGCGAGCGGAAACCCTGTGTCTCCAGAGGACCTCGAGTTCGCTCGCGAGGGGGCCCCCCGTCGCCGTCGGACCCTCCTCTCGAAAAGGGGGTTCCAATCTCCCCTTCGAGGGGAAGCCCGATTGCCCTTGGCTGTGACCGGAGAGAAAGGCTGAGTCCCCTCGACTCCCTGGAGGCCACCCCACAGGTGCCAGTTATACCTGTCCCCTCCCCCCCTCCGGGGACCCCCGAGGGTCCTAGCTCCATGCCTGACGCGGACCCAGGGCGCTGCAGCGCCTCCTGGCGAATCCCGAGGCTGCTCGGGCCCCTGTCCGCTCGAAAGGAGGCATGGCGACCCCGCTGGGCTAACGGGGGAGACGGGCCGGGGTACCCGCCGCAACTCGAGAATGCACCGCCGCAAGTCGAGAACACCCCCGTGAGGCCACGCCCATAGAGGGAGGAGGCGCTTTTCCCTTGCAGGGCATGGAGAGCATGCCCCGGCACCTGTTTCGGCTCCGAACGGGGCTTGACTCCTTGCGGGCGACTCCAGGTGTCCCCCGAGATCCCCGGGCCAACCTGCCAAGAAAGCGGGGCTTCCCGCCACACCGCGAGGGCGTCCCCCGGGCCCCCCTCCTTGCGAGACGGGGCCCTTGGGATCTGCAGCGACGCGAGAGCCGTCCTGCCTTCTCTCTGGCGCTGCAACGGAGGCTGGACTCCCTCTAGGCGCCCCCAGAGGTTCCCTGGGATACCCGTGTCCACAGGCGAGCGGAACCCTGAGTCTCCAGAGGCCGCTCGCGAGGGGCCCCCCGTCGCCGTCGGCCCCTCCTCTCGAAAGGGGGGTCCAATCCCCTTCCTGAATGCCATCGCAATCCCTACATTCCCTCGCACCTCCAGAGCGGGACTCTCGCCTCTCCTGAGGTTCGAGAAGAGGCCCCAAGGGGCCAGTTCCGGCCGCAAGACCAAAGGTCCCCGAGGAACCCCATCGGCAAGCGAGTCCAGTTCCCTGGACGTGAGGCGAGGGGAAGCCCAGCAGCCCCTGGCGATGTCAAAGGAGGCCTGGACTTCTCAGAGGCAACAAGAGAGGCTCCCCGAGGCGCCACGCCCCCGATTCAGAGAGGCCACCCCCGCTTCCCCCTGCGCCGCGCGGGAAAAGCACGACCTTCGCCCCTGCATTCGAGGGGAAGCCCGATTGCCCTTGGCTGTGACCGGAGAGAAAGGCTGAGTCCCCTCGACTCCCTGGAGGCCACCCCACAGGTGCCAGTTATACCTGTCCCCTCCCCCCCTCCGGGGACCCCCGAGGGTCCTAGCTCCATGCCTGACGCGGACCCAGGGCGCTGCAGCGCCTCCTGGCGAATCCCGAGGCTGCTCGGGCCCCTGTCCGCTCGAAAGGAGGCATGGCGACCCCGCTGGGCTAACGGGGGAGACGGGCCGGGGTACCCGCCGCAACTCGAGAATGCACCGCCGCAAGTCGAGAACACCCCCGTGAGGCCACGCCCATAGAGGGAGGAGGCGCTTTTCCCTTGCAGGGCATGGAGAGCATGCCCCGGCACCTGTTCCGGCTCCGAACGGGGCTTGACTCCTTGCGGGCGACTCCAGGTGTCCCCCGAGATCCCCGGGCCAACCTGCCGAAAAGCGGGGCTTCCCGCCACACCGCGAGGGCGTCCCCCGGGCCCCCCTCCTTGCGAGACGGGGCCCTTGGGATCTGCAGCGACTCGAGAGCCGTCCTGCCTTCTCTCTGGCGCTGCAACGGAGGCTGGACTCCCTCTAGGCGCCCCCAGAGGTTCCCTGGGATACCCGTGTCCACAGGCGAGCGGAACCCTGAGTCTCCAGAGGCCGCTCGCGAGGGGCCCCCCGTCGCCGTCGGCCCCTCCTCTCGAAAGGGGGGTCCAATCCCCTTCCTGAATGCCATCGCAATCCCTACATTCCCTCGCACCTCCAGAGCGGGACTCTCGCCTCTCCTGAGGTTCGAGAAGAGGCCCCAAGGGGCCAGTTCCGGCCGCAAGACCAAAGGTCCCCGAGGAACCCCCATCGGCAAGCGAGTCCAGTTCCCTGGACGTGAGGCGAGGGGAAGCCCAGCAGCCCCTGGCGATGTCAAAGGAGGCCTGGACTTCTCAGAGGCAACAAGAGAGGCTCCCCGAGGCGCCACGCCCCCGATTCAGAGAGGCCACCCCCGCTTCCCCCTGCGCCGCGCGGAAAAAGCACGACCTTCGCCCCTGCATTCGAGGGGAAGCCCGATTGCCCTTGGCTGTGACCGGAGAGAAAGGCTGAGTCCCCTCGACTCCCTGGAGGCCACCCCACAGGTGCCAGTTATACCTGTCCCCTCCCCCCCCTCCGGGGACCCCCGAGGGTCCTAGCTCCATGCCTGACGCGGACCCAGGGGCGCTGCAGCGCCTCCTGGCGAATCCCGAGGCTGCTCGGGCCCCTGTCCGCTCGAAAGGAGGCATGGCGACCCCGCTGGGCTAACGGGGGAGACGGGCCGGGGTACCCGCCGCAACTCGAGAATGCACCGCCGCAAGTCGAGAACACCCCCGTGAGGCCACGCCCATAGAGGGAGGAGGCGCTTTTCCCTTGCAGGGCATGGAGAGCATGCCCCGGCACCTGTTCCGGCTCCGAACGGGGCTTGACTCCTTGCGGGCGACTCCAGGTGTCCCCCGAGATCCCGGGCCAACCTGCCAAGAAAGCGGGGCTTCCCGCCACACCGCGAGGGCGTCCCCCGGGCCCCCCCTCCTTGCGAGACGGGGCCCTTGGGATCTGCAGCGACGCGAGAGCCGTCCTGCCTTCTCTCTGGCGCTGCAACGGAGGCTGGACTCCCTCTAGGCGCCCCCAGAGGTTCCCTGGGATACCCGTGTCCACAGGCGAGCGGAACCCTGAGTCTCCAGAGGCCGCTCGCGAGGGGCCCCCCGTCGCCGTCGGCCCCTCCTCTCGAAAGGGGGGTCCAATCCCCTTCCTGAATGCCATCGCAATCCCTACATTCCCTCGCACCTCCAGAGCGGGACTCTCGCCTCTCCTGAGGTTCGAGAAGAGGCCCCAAGGGGCCAGTTCCGGCCGCAAGACCAAAGGTCCCCGAGGAACCCCCCATCGGCAAGCGAGTCCAGTTCCCTGGACGTGAGGCGAGGGGAAGCCCAGCAGCCCCTGGCGATGTCAAAGGAGGCCTGGACTTCTCAGAGGCAACAAGAGAGGCTCCCCGAGGCGCCACGCCCCCGATTCAGAGAGGCCACCCCCGCTTCCCCTGCGCCGCGCGGAAAAAGCACGACCTTCGCCCCTGCATTCGAGGGGAAGCCCGATTGCCCTTGGCTGTGACCGGAGAGAAAGGCTGAGTCCCCTCGACTCCCTGGAGGCCACCCCACAGGTGCCAGTTATACCTGTCCCCTCCCCCCCTCCGGGGACCCCCGAGGGTCCTAGCTCCATGCCTGACGCGGACCCCAGGGCGCTGCAGCGCCTCCTGGCGAATCCCGAGGCTGCTCGGGCCCCTGTCCGCTCGAAAGGAGGCATGGCGACCCCGCTGGGCTAACGGGGGAGACGGGCCGGGGTACCCGCCGCAACTCGAGAATGCACCGCCGCAAGTCGAGAACACCCCCGTGAGGCCACGCCCATAGAGGGAGGAGGCGCTTTTCCCTTGCAGGGCATGAAGAGCATGCCCCGGCACCCTGTTCCGGCTCCGAAACGGGGCTTGACTCCTTGCGGGCGACTCCAGGTGTCCCCCCGAGATCCCCGGGCCAACCTGCCAAGAAAGCGGGGCTTCCCGCCACACCGCGAGGGGGTCCCCCGGGCCCCCCTCCTTGCGAGACGGGGCCCTTGGGATCTGCAGCGACGCGAGAGCCGTCCTGCCTTCTCTCTGGCGCTGCAACGGAGGCTGGACTCCCTCTAGGCGCCCCCAGAGGTTCCCTGGGGGATACCCGTGTCCACAGGCGAGCGGAACCCTGAGTCTCCAGAGGCCGCTCGCGAGGGGCCCCCCGTCGCCGTCGGCCCCTCCTCTCGAAAAAGGGGGGTCCAATCCCCTTCCTGAATGCCATCGCAATCCCTACATTCCCTCGCACCTCCAGAGCGGGACTCTCGCCTCTCCTGAGGTTCGAGAAGAGGCCCCAAGGGGCCAGTTCCGGCCGCAAGACCAAAGGTCCCCGAGGAACCCCCATCGGCAAGCGAGTCCAGTTCCCTGGACGTGAGGCGAGGGGAAGCCCAGCAGCCCCTGGCGATGTCAAAGGAGGCCTGGACTTCTCAGAGGCAACAAGAGAGGCTCCCCGAGGCGCCACGCCCCCGATTCAGAGAGGCCATCCCCGCTTCCCCCTGCGCCGCGCGGAAAAGCACGCACGACCTTCGCCCCTGCATTCGAGGGGAAGCCCGATTGCCCTTGGCTGTGACCGGAGAGAAAGGCTGAGTCCCCTCGACTCCCTGGAGGCCACCCCACAGGTGCCAGTTATACCTGTCCCCTCCCCCCCTCCGGGGACCCCCGAGGGTCCTAGCTCCATGCCTGACGCGGACCCAGGGCGCTGCAGCGCCTCCTGGCGAATCCCGAGGCTGCTCGGGCCCCTGTCCGCTCGAAAGGAGGCATGGCGACCCCGCTGGGCTAACGGGGGAGACGGGCCGGGGTACCCCGCCGCAACTCGAGAATGCACCGCCGCAAGTCGAGAACACCCCCGTGAGGCCACGCCCATAGAGGGAGGAGGCGCTTTTCCCTTGCAGGGCATGGAGAGCATGCCCCGGCACCTGTTCCGGCTCCGAACGGGGCTTGACTCCTTGCGGGGCGACTCCAGGTGTCCCCCGAGATCCCCGGGCCAACCTGCCAAGAAAGCGGGGCTTCCCGCCACACCGCGAGGGCGTCCCCCGGGCCCCCCTCCTTGCGAGACGGGGCCCTTGGGATCTGCAGCGACGCGAGAGCCGTCCTGCCTTCTCTCTGGCGCTGCAACGGAGGCTGGACTCCCTCTAGGCGCCCCCAGAGGTTCCCTGGGATACCCGTGTCCACAGGCGAGCGGAACCCTGAGTCTCCAGAGGCCGCTCGCGAGGGGCCCCCCGTCGCCGTCGGCCCCTCCTCTCGAAAGGGGGGTCCAATCCCCTTCCTGAATGCCATCGCAATCCCTACATTCCCTCGCACCTCCAGAGCGGGACTCTCGCCTCTCCTGAGGTTCGAGAAGAGGCCCCAAGGGGCCAGTTCCGGCCGCAAGACCAAAGGTCCCCGAGGAACCCCCATCGGCAAGCGAGTCCAGTTCCCTGGACGTGAGGCGAGGGGAAGCCCAGCAGCCCCTGGCGATGTCAAAGGAGGCCTGGACTTCTCAGAGGCAACAAGAGAGGCTCCCCGAGGCGCCACGCCCCCGATTCAGAGAGGCCACCCCCGCTTCCCCCTGCGCCGCGCGGAAAAGCACGACCTTCGCCCCTGCATTCGAGGGGAAGCCCGATTGCCCTTGGCTGTGACCGGAGAGAAAGGCTGAGTCCTCTCGACTCCCTGGAGGCCACCCCACAGGTGCCAGTTATACCTGTCCCCTCCCCCCCTCCGGGGACCCCCGAGGGTCCTAGCTCCATGCCTGACGCGGACCCAGGGCGCTGCAGCGCCTCCTGGCGAATCCCGAGGCTGTTGCCACGGCTCCATAGGAGGGTAGGAGGCGTGCTTTTCCTGTGACAGTGGCATGCAAGCGCGAAAGGAGAGAATAGCACCGGCTAGTGGCAACCATGTTCCCTGTGGGTCTGTTTGGATCCTCGCTCTGCCTGAATCGGCGGCCGTGTCATCTCCACTTCTGCTCCGGCGCGATTCCAAGGTCGTCCCCCGAGATCCCTGGGCCAACTGGCCAAGGAATGCGGGGCTTTCCCGCACAAAACACCCGCGAGGTGAGTCCCCCGACCGCCGCCCCCCCACACTTGTCACTTGCGACAGACGGGGCCCTTGGTCATCTTGCAGCGACTGGGAGAGCACGTCCTGCCTTTTTGTGCTGGACGCTGCAAAGATGAGGCTTGGACTCCCCGCTAGGTGCTCTCTCCAAGTTTCTCCTGGGATTACCCAGTGTCCACAAGTCGGGTGGGATACTGTGTTGAGATCTTCTACGAGGCCGCTCGCCCAGGGGCCCCCCCGTTCGCCCTGTCATTTGGGCCCCGATATATCTACGAAAGGGGGGTCGCAAATTCCCCTTCCTGAATGTCCAATCGCATATTACTCCTACATTCCCTCGCACTCTCCTAATGAGAGCGGGACTCTCACCATTCGCCTCTCCCTGAGGTTCGAGAAAGAGGCCACCCAAGGGGCCAGTTCCCAAAGGCCAAGCCAAGCCCCCACCTACTCGGTCATCACGCAGGAACCACCATCTGGACCAAGCGATCGTCCATGCTTCCCAGCCTCCGAAACGTGAGGCGAAGCGGCCAATGGCCCAGCCTCGCACACACGGCGCGCTCTGTCAAGGGAGGCCTGGACTCGTCAGAGGGCAAACCAGAAGAGGCTCCACGACGGGCCACGCCCTAGATGCCCGATTCAGAGCCGGCCACCCGCTTTCCCCCCTGCGCCAGAAGCGAAAAAATGAAAAAGCACGACCTTCGCCAAACAGGAACACACAACTACAATCTCAAGACGCAGCGACAAGACACGCAGGTTAACGACCTCTGCAACTTCGTAAAGTGACACCGTATGTTTGGATGAACAGCAAAGCGCTGCAAGCAACTCCGTTGACTAAAACAATCCTGGCAGGTGCCACTCCACTAGGTGGTCAGTTTTGTATACCTGTCCCCCTCCACCCCTCCTGGGGGACCCCGAGTTTGTCGAGGGTCCTAGCTCCATGCCTTGAAGAGAGGACCCAGGGACGCTTGCTCATGTCGCCTCCTCCTGACGAATACTGAGGAAGCTGGGCCTCCCCATCCTGTTCCTCCGCTTCGATGAAGGAAGTATGGCGATGTTGCCACCGTCTTGGGCTAACGGGTGGAGACTGGCGGTGTAACCGTCGACTTCACTCCACCCCCCCCTCGATGAATGCACCGTCCGCAAGTAGAAACAACAAACCACCCCCGTGAGGCACCACCCCCCCCCGCCCATAGACTGGGAGTGGAGGCGCGCTTATACCTTGCAGGGGCATTGGAGCAGCATGTGCTCCGGAACCTTGTTTCCGGCGAGCCGAAACGGGCTTGGCTTCCTATCTTGCGCGGGCTGATTCCCAGGCTGTCGTCCCCGAGTATCTCCCGGGCCATCCGTGCCAAGAACGGAGTAGGTCTTCCCGCTGCACACCCGCCTGTAATTGGGAATCCCGCGTGGCCCCCTCCTTGCGACGACTTAGGTGCCCTTGGGAATCTGCAGCGAGAACGCGAAGAGCCGTCTCTGCCTTTCTCTCTGTGTCGTCGCTGCAACGAGAGAGCTGGACTCCCTGCTGAGGCGCCCCCCAGAGGTTCCCTGGGCATACGCCCGCTGTCCGTACAGCGAGTGGAACCCCTGAGTCTCCAGAGGTACACCGTTTGTCCGCTCGCGAGGGGCCCCCTCCGTCGCTCCGTCGGCCCCTCCTCTCGAAAGGGGGGTCCAATCCCCTTCTACTGAATGCCATCGCAATCCCCTACATTCTCCTCGCACCTACCACCAGAGCGGGACTTCTCGCCTCTCCCTGAGGTTCGAGGAAGAGGGGCCCCAAGGGGGCCAGTTCCGAGCCGCGCAAGACCAAAGGTCCGTCCACGAGGACCCCCCATCGGCACAGCGAGGTGCATAGTTCCCTGGACGTGAGGCGTTAGGCGAGGGGAAGCCCAGCAGCTCCCCTCGCGCGATGTCAAAGGTAGGCCTGGACTTTTCTCAGAGGGCAACAAAGAGTAGGCTCCCCGAGGCGCCGCGCACGCCCACGATTTCAGATGAGGCCACCCCCCGCTTCCCCCTCTGCGCCGCGCGGAAATGCAGGAGGAGGCCACCCCACAGGTGCCTGTTATACCTGTCCCCTCCCCTCCCCTCCTCGGGGACCCCCCCGAGGGTCCTAGCTCCATGCCCATGACTGGAACCGGGACACCAGGGGGCGCTGCAGCGCCTCCTGGCGAATCCCGAGGCTGCTCGCGGGTGGCGCCCCTGTCCGCTCGAAAGGAAAGGAGGCATGGCGACCCCGCTGGGCTAACGGGGGAGACGGGCCGGGGTACCCGCCGCAACTCGAGAATGCACCGCCGCGCAAGTCGAGAACACCCCCCGTGAGGCCACGCCCATAGAGGGAGGAGGCGCTTTTCCCTTGCAGGGCATGGAGAGCATGCCCCATCATGCACCTGTTCCGGCTCCGAACGGGGCTTTTGACTCCTTGCGGGGCGACTCCAGGTGTCCCCCGCCGAGATCCCCGGGCCAACCTGCCAAGAAAGCGGGGGCTTCCCGCCACACCGCGAGGGGAGCGTCCCCCGGGCCCCCCTCTCCTTGCGAGACGGGGCCCTTGGGATCTGCAGCGACGCGAGAGCCGTCCTGCCTTCTTCTCTGGGCGCTGCAACAACGGAGGCTGGACTCCCTCTAGGCGCCCCCCAGAGGTTCCCTGGGATACCCGTGTTCCACAGGCGAGACGGAACCCCTGAGTCCTCCAGAGAGGCCGCTCGCGAGGGGCCCCCCCGTCGCCGTCGGCCCTGCTCCTCTCGAAAGGGGGGGTCCCAATCCCCTTCCTGAATGCCATCGCAATCCCTACATTCCCTCTCTCCCTGCACCTCCAGAGCGGGACTCTCGCCTCTCCTGAGGTTCGTGTCGAGAAGAGGCCCCAAGGGGCCAGTTCCCGGCCGCAAGACCAAAGGTCCCCGAGGAACCCCCCATCGGCAAGCGAGTCCAGTTCCCTGGACGTGAGGCGAGGGAAGCCCAGCAGCCCCTGGCGATGTCAAAGGAGGCTGGACTTTCTCAGAGGCAACAAGAGAGGCTCCCCCGAGGCGCCACGCCCCCGATTCAGAGAGGCCACCCCCGCTTCCCCCTGCGCCGCGCGGAAAAGCAAACGACCTTCGCCCCTGCATTCGAGGGGAAGCCCGATTGCCCTTGGCTGTGACCGGAGAGAAAGGCTGAGTCCCCTCGGACTCCCTGGGAGGCCACCCCCACAGGTGCCAGTTATACCCTGGTCCCCTCCCCCCTCCGGGGACCCCCAGCGCAGGTCCCTAGCTCCATGCCTGACGCGGACCCAGGGCGCTGCAGCGCCTCCTGGCGAATCCCGAGAGGCTGCTCGTGCCCATATTGGCTTGCCCCTGTCCGCTCGAAAGAGGGCATGGCGACGCCCCGCTGGGCTAACGGGGGATACGGGACGGGTGTACCCGCCGCAACGCGAAATGCACCGCCGCAAGTCGAGAACACCCCCGTGAGGCCACGCCCATAGAGGGAGGAGTCGCTTTTCCTTGCTAGCACTTGAGGGCATGGAGAGCATGCCCCCGGCACCTGTGTCATCCGGCTCCCGAACGGGGCTTGACTCCTTGCGGGCGACTCCAGGTTGTCCCCCGAGATCCCCCGGCCACCAACCTGCCAAGAGAAAGGGGCTTCCCGCCACACCAACCGCGAGGGCGTCCCCCCCAGCCCCCCCCTCCTTGCGAGACGGGGCCCTTGGGATCTGCAGCGACGGAGAGCCGTCCCTGCCTTCTCTCTGGCGCTGCAAACGGAGGCTGGACTCCCTCTAGGCGCCCCCAGAGGTTCCCCTGGGATACCCGTGGGTCCCCCAGGCGAGCGGAAACCCTGAGGGTCTCCCAGAGGCGCGCTCGCGAGGGGCCCCCACCGTCGCCGTCGGCCCCTCCTCTCGAAAGGGGGGGTCCAAATCCCCTTCCTGAATGCCATCGCCAATCCCTACATTCCCTCGCACCTCCAGAGCGGGACTCCTCGCCTCTCCTGAGGTTTCGAGAAGAGGCCCCAAGGGGCCAGTTCCAGGCCGCAAGACCAAAGGTCCCCGAGGAACCCCCATCGGCAAGCGAGTCCAGTTCCCTGGACGTGAGGCGAGGGGTAAGCCCAGCAGCCCCTGGCGATGTCAAAAGGAGGCCTGGACTTTCTCAGAGGCAACAAGAGAGGCTCCCAGTGAGGCGCCACGCCCCCGATTCAGAGAGGCCACACCACCCCCGCTTCCCCCTGCGCCGCGCGTAGAAAAAGCACGACCTTCGCCCCCTGCATTCGAGGGGAAGCCCGATTGCCCTTGGCTGTGACCCCGAGAGAAAGGCTGAGTCCCCTCGACTCCCTGGAGGCCACCCCACAGGTGCCAGTGTTACGCGGAGGAGGGTGGTGTCCCCTCCCCCCCCTCCGGGGACCCCCGAGGGTCCTAGCTCCATGCCTGACGCGGACCCAGGGCGCTGGCAGCGCCTCCTGGCGAATCCCGAGCCCTAGGCTGCTCGGGCCCCCCTGTCCGCTCGAATGAAGGAGGCATGGCGACCCCCGCTGTGCTAACGGGGGAGACGGGCCGGGGTACCCGCCGCAACTCGAGAATGCACCGCCGCAAGTTCGAGAACACCCCCGTGAGGCCACGCCCATAGAGGGAGGAGAGCCGCTTTTCTCCCTTGCAGGGCATGGGAGAGCATGCCCCGGCACCTGTTTCCATGGCGGCTCCGAACGGGGCTTGACTCCTTGCGGGGCCGACTCCAGGTGTCCCCCGAGATCCCCGGGCCAACCTGCCAAGAAAGCGGGGCTTCCCGCCCCACAACAGCGAGGGGCGTCCCCCGGGCCCCCCTCCTTGCGAGACGGGGCCTATATAAGCCCTTGGGATCTGCAGCGACTCGAGAGCCGTCCCTGCCTTCTCTCTGGCGCGTGCAACGGAGGCTGGGACTCCCTCTAGGCGCCCCCAGAGTTTCCCTGGGATACCCCCGTGTCCACAGGCGAGCGGATAACCCTGAGTCTCCAGAGGCCCGCTCGCGAGGGGCCCCCCCCGTCGCCGTCGGCCCCTCTCTCTCGAAAGGGGGGTCCAATCCCCTTCCTGAATGCCCATCGCAAATCCCTACATTCCCTCGCACCTCCAGAGCGGGACTCTCGCCTCTCTCCTGAGGTTCGAGAAGAGGCCCCAAGGGGCCCAGTTCCGGCCGCAAAGACCAAAGGTCCCCGAGGAACCCCCATCGGCAAGCGAGTCCAGTTCCCTGGACGTGAGGCGAGGGGAAGCCCAGCAGCCCCCTGGCGATGTCAAAGGAGGCCTGGACTTCTCAGAGGCAACAAGAGAGAGGCTCCCCGAGGCGCCACGCCCCCCCGATTCAGAGAGGCCACCCCCCGCTTCCCCCTGCGCCGCGCGGAAAAGCACGACCTTCGCCCCTGCATTCGAGGGGAAGCCCGATTGCCCTTGGCTGTGACCGGAGAGAGAAAGGCTGACTGAGTCCCCTCGACTCCCTGGAGGCCACCCCACAGGTGCCAGTTATACCTGTCCCCTCCCCCCCTCCGGGGACCCCCCCGAGGGTCCTAGCTCCATGCCTGACGCGGACCCAGGGCGCTGCAGCGCCTCCTGGCGAATCCCGAGGCTGCTCGGGCCCCTGTCCGCTCGAAAGGAGGCATGGCGACCCCCGCTGGGCTAACGGGGGAGACGGGCCGGGGTACCCGCCGCAACTCGAGAATGCACACCGCCGCAAGTCGAGAACACCCCCGTGAGGCCACGCCCATAGAGGGAGGAGGCGCTTTTCCCTTGCAGGGCATGGAGAGCATGCCCCGGCACCTGTCCTGGCTCCGAACGGGGCTTGACTCCTTGCGGGCGACTCCAGGTGTCCCCCGAGATCCCCGGGCCAACCCTGCCAAGAAAGCGGGGCTTCCCGCCACACCGCGAGGGCGTCCCCCCGGGCCCCCCCTCCTTGCGAGACGGGGCCCTTGGGATCTGCAGCGACGCGAGAGCCGTCCTGCCTTCTCTCTGGCGCTGCAACGGAGGCTGGACTCCCTCTAGGCGCCCCCCCAGAGGTTCCCTGGGATACCCGTGTCCACAGGCGAGCGGGAACCCTGAGTCTCCAGAGGCCGCTCGCGAGGGGCCCCCCCGTCGCCGTCGGCCCCCTCCTCTCGAAAGGGGGGTCCAATCCCCTTCCTGAATGCCATCGCAATCCCTACATTCCCTCGCACCTCCAGAGCGGGACTCTCGCCTCTCCTGAGGTTCGAGAAGAGGCCCCAAGGGGCCAGTTCCGGCCGCAAGACCAAAGGTCCCCGAGGAACCCCCATCGGCAAGCGAGTCCAGTTCCCTGGACGTGAGGCGAGGGGAAGCCCAGCAGCCCCCTGGCGATGTCAAAGGAGGCCTGGACTTCTCAGAGGCAACAAGAGAGGGCTCCCCGAGGCGCCACGCCCCCCGATTCAGAGAGGCCACCCCCCGCTTCCCCCCCTGCGCCGCGCGGAAAAGCACGACCTTCGCCCCTGCATTCGAGGGGAAGCCCGATTGCCCTTGGCTGTGACCGGAGAGAAAGGCTGAGTCCCCCTCGACTCCCTGGAGGCCACCCCACAGGTGCCAGTTATACCTGTCCCCTCCCCCCCCCCTCCGGGGACCCCCGAGGGTCCTAGCTCCATGCCTGACGCGGACCCAGGGCGCTGCAGCAGCGCCTCCTGGCGAATCCCGAGGCTGCTCGGGCCCCTGTCCGCTCGAAAGGAGGCATGGCGACCCCGCTGGGCTAACGGGGGAGACGGGCCGGGGTACCCCGCCGCAACTCGAGAATGCAAGCACCGCCGCAAGTCGAGAACACACCCCGTGAGGCCACGCCCATAGAGGGAGGAGGCGCTTTTTTCCCCTTGCAGGGCATGGAGAGCATGCCCCGGCACCTGTTCCGGCTCCGAACGGGGCTTGACTCCTTGCGGGCGACTCCAGGTGTCCCCCGAGATCCCCGGGCCAACCTGCCAAGAAAGCGGGGCTTCCCGCCACACCGCGAGGGCGTCCCCCCGGGCCCCCCCCTTTGCGAGACGGGGCCCTTGGGATCTGCAGCGACTCGAGAGCCGTCCTGCCTTCTCTCTGGCGCTGCAACGGAGGCTGGACTCCCTCTAGGGCGCCCCCAGAGGTTCCCTGGGATACCCGTGTCCACAGGCGAGAGCGGAACCCTGAGTCTCCAGAGGCCGCTCGCGAGGGGCCGCCCCCCACGTCGCCGTCGGCCCCTCCTCTCGAAAGGGGGGGTCCAATCCCCTTCCTGAATGCCATCGCAATCCCTACATTCCCTCGCACCTCCAGAGCGGGAACTCTCGCCTCTCCTGAGGTTCGAGAAGAGGCCCCAAGGGGCCAGTTTCCGGCCGCAAGACCAAAGGTCCCCGAGGAACCCCCATCGGCAAGCGAGTCCAGTTCCCTGGACGTGAGGCGAGGCGAGGGGAAGCCCAGCAGCCCCCCTGGCGATGTCAAAGGAGGCCTGGACTTCTCAGAGGCAACAAGAGAGGCTCCCCGAGGCGCCACGCCCCCCAACGATTCAGAGAGAGGCACCCCCCCGCTTCCCCCTGCGCCGCGCGGAAAAAGCACGACCTTCGCCCCTGCATTCGAGGGGAAGCCCGATTGCCCTTGGCTGTGTGACCGGAGAGAAAGGCTGAGTCCCCTCGACTCCCTGGAGGCCACCCCACAGGTGCCAGTTATACCTGTCCCCTCCCCCCCCTCCGGGGACCCCCGAGGGTCCTAGCTCCATGCCTGACGCGGACCCAGGGCGCTGCAGCGCCCTCCTGGCGAATCCCGAGGCTGCTCGGGGCCCCTGTCCCGCTCGAAAGGAGGCATGGCGACCCCCCGCTGGGCTAACGGGGGAGACGGGCCGGGGTACCCGCCGCAACTCGAGAATGCAACCGCCGCAAGTCCCGAGAACACCCCCGTGAGGCCACGCCCCATAGAGGGGAGGAGGCGCTTTTCCCTTGCAGGGCATGGAGAGCATGCCCCGGCACCTGTTCCGGCTCCGAACGGGGCTTGACTCCTTGCGGGCGACTCCAGGTGTCCCCCCGAGATCCCCGGGCCAACCTGCCAAAGAAAGCGGGGCTTCCCGCCACACCGCGAGGGGCGTCCCCCGGGGCCCCCCCTCCTTGCGAGACGGGGCCCTTGGGATCTGCAGCGACGCGAGAGCCGTCCGTCCTTCCTCTCTGGCGCTGGCAACGGAGGCTGGACTCCCTCTAGGCGCCCCCCAGAGGTTCCCTGGGATACCCCGTGTCCACAGGCGAGCGAGCGGAACCCTGAGTCTCCCAGAGGCCGCTCGCGAGGGGCCCCCCCGTCGCCAGTCGGCCCCTCCTCTCGAAAGGGGGGTCCAATCCCCTTCCTGAATGCCATCGCAATCCCTACATTCCCTCGCACCTCCCAGAGCGGGACTCTCGCCTCTCCTGAGGTTCGAGAAGAGGCCCCAAGGGGCCAGTTCCGGCCGCAAGACCAAAGGTCCCCCGAGGAACCCCCATCGGCAAGCGAGTCCAGTTCCCTGGACGTGAGGCGAGGGGAAGCCCAGCAGCCCCTTTGGCGATGTCAAAGGAGGCCTGGACTTCTCAGAGGCAACAAGAGAGGCTCCCCGGCGGCGCCACGCCCCCGATTCAGAGAGGCCAGGCCCCCGCTTCCCCTTGCGGCGCGCGCGGAAAAGCACGACCTTCGCCCCTGCATTCGAGGGGAAGCCCCGATTGCCCTTGGCTGTGACCGGAGAGAAAGGCTGAGTCCCCTCGAACTCCCTGGGGGGCCAGCCCACAGGTGCCAGTTATACCTGTCCCCTCCCCCCCTCCCGGGAAGACCCGAGGGTCCTAGCTCCATTCCTGACGCGGACCCAGGGCTCTGCAGCGCCTCCCGAATCCCGAGGCTGCTCGGGGCCCCTGTCCGCATCCTAAGGAGGCATGGCGACCCCCCCCTGGGCTAAGGGGGAGACGGGCCGGGTATCGGCCGCCGCAACTCGAGAATGCACCGCCGACAAAGTCGAGAACAACCCCCCGTGAGGCCACGCCCCATAGAGGGAGGAGGCCTTTTCCCTCCCACAGGCAGTGCATGGAGAGCATGCCCCCCCACCTGTTCCGGCCTCCGCGAAACGGGGCCTTGACTCCTTGGGGGACTCCAGGTGTCCCCCCGATCCCCCGGGGGCCTCCAGAAAGCGGCTCAGGGCCCCAAATACTGACAAAGCCGCGAGGGCGTCCCCCCGGCCCCCCTCCTTGCGAGACGGGCCCCTTGAATCTGCGGGCGACCGAGAGCCCCTCTCTCTGGCGCTGCAAACGGAGGCCACTCCCTCTAGGCGCCCCCAGAGTTCCCTGGGATACCCTGAGGCCACAGGCGAGCGGCCCTGAGTCCAGAGGCCAAGCTCGGGAGGGGCCCTGAGGGCCGAGCCTAGAAGGGGGTCCAATCCAAGGGGAAGCCATCGCAATCCCATTTTCCTCGCACCAAAAGGTCTCTCGCCTCTCTGAGGTTCGAGAAGAGCCCCAATCGCCAAGCGAAAAGACCAAAGGTTCCCCCCATCGGCAAGCGAGTCCCCACGTGAGAGGAAGGGGAAGCCCAGCAGCCCCCTGGCGATGTCAAAGGAGGCCTGGACTTCTCAGAGGCAACAAGAGAGGGCTCCCCGAGGCGCCACGACCCCCCCCAGAGAGTGCCTCGATTCAGAGAGGCCCCCCCCGCTTCCCCCCTGCGCCGCTCGGGAAAAGCACGACCTTCTGCGCCCCTGCATTCGAGGGGAAGCCCGATTGCCCTTGGCTGTCTCCCGGAGAGAGAAAGGCTGAGTCCCCTCCTGACTCCCCCAGGAGGCCACCCCCGACAGGTGCCAGTTATACCTGTCCCCTCCCCCCCCTCCGGGGAACCCCGAGGGTCCTAGCTCCATCCATGCCTGACGCGGACCCAGGGGCGCTGCAGCGCCCTGGGGCGAATCCCGAGGCTGCTCGGGCCCCTGTCCGCTCGAAAGGAGGCATGGCGACGACCCCCCGCTGGGCTACGGGGGGGAGACGGGCCGGGGTACCCGCCGCAACTCGAGAATGCACCGCCGCAAGTCGAGAACACCCCCGTGAGGCCACGCCCATAGAGGAGTGAGGAGGCGCTTTTTTCCCTTGCAGGGCATGGGAGAGCATGCCCCGGCACCTGTTCCCGGCTCCCGAAACGGGGGCTTGACTCCTTGCGGGGCGACTCCAGGTGTCCCCCGAGATCCCCGGGCCAACCTGCCAAGAAAGCGGGGCTTCCCGCCACCCGCGAGGGCCGTCCCCCGGGCCCCCCCCCCTTGCGAGACGGGGGGCCCTTGGGCCCTTGGCAGCGCAGCGACGCGAGAGCCGTCCTGCCTTCTCTCTGGCGCTGCAAACGGAGGCTGGACTCCCTCTAGGCGCCCCCCCAGAGGTTCCCTGGGATACCCGTGTCCACACAGGCGAGCGGGAACCCTGAGTCTCCAGAGGCCGCTCGCGAGGGGAGGGGCCCCCCGTCGCCGTCGGCCCCCTCCTCTCGAAAGGGGGTCCAATCCCCTTCCTGAATGCCATCGCAATCCCTACATTCCCTCGCACCTCCAGAGCGGGACTCTCTCCTCTCTCCTGAGGTTCGAGAAGAGAGGCCCCAAGGGGCCAGTTCCGGCCGCAAGACCAAAGGTCCCCGAGGAACCCCCCCACATCGGCAAGCGAGTCCAGTTCCCTGGACGTGAGGCGAGGGGAAGCCCAGCAGCCCCTGGGCGATGTCAAAGGAGGCCTGGACTTCTCAGAGGCAACAAGAGAGGCTCCCCGAGGGCGCCACGCCCCCAGATTCAGAGAGGCCCACCCCCGCTTCCCCCTGCGCCGCGCGGAAAAGCACGACCTTCGCCCCCTGCATTCGAGGGGGAAAGCCCGATTGCCCTTGGCTGTGACCGGAGAGAGAAAGGCTGAGTCCCCTCGACTCCCACCTGGAGGACCTGGAGGCCACCCCCACAGGTGCCAGTTATACCTGTCCCCTCCCCCCCTCCCCCGCCTCTCGGGGGACCCCCGGGGTCCTAGCTCCATGCCTGACGCGGACCCAGGGCGCTGCAGCGCGCCTCCTGGGCGAATCCCGAGGCTGCTCGGGCCCCTGTCCGCTCGAAAGGAGGCATGGCGAACCCCGCTGGGCTAACGGGGGAGACGGGCCGGGGGTACCCGCCGCCGCAACTCGAGAAATGCACCGCCGCAAGTCGAGAACACCCCCGTGAGGCCACGCCCATAGAGGGAGGAGGCGCTTTTCCCTTGCAGGGCATGGAGAGCATGCCCCGGCACCTGTTCCGGCTCCGAACGGGGGCTTGAACTCCTTGCGGGCGACTCCAGGTGTCCCCCGAGATCCCCCCCGGGCCAACCTGCCAAGAAAGCGGGGGCTTCCCGCCACACCGCGAGGGGGTCTACCCCCCGGGCCCCCCTCCTTGCGAGACGGGGCCCTTGGGATCTGCAGCGACGCGGAGAAGCCGTCCTGTCCTTCTCTCTGGCGCTGCAAACTCAACGGAGGCTGGACTCCCTCTAGGCGCCCCCAGAGGTTCCCTGGGATACCCGTGTCCACAGGCGAGCGGAACCCTGAGTCTCCCAGAGGCCGCTCGCGAGGGGCCCCCCCCCGTCGCCGTCGGCCCCTCCTCTCGAAAAAGGGGGTCCAAATCCCCTTCCTGAATGCCATCGCAATCCCTACATTCCCTCGCACCTCCAGAGCGGGACTCTCAGCCTCTCCTGAGGTTCGAGAAGAGGCCCCAAGGGGCCAGTTCCCGGCCGCAAGACCAAAGGTCCCCGAGGAACCCCCATCGGCAAGCGAGTCCAGTTCCCTGGACGTGAGGCGAGGGGAAGCCCAGCAGCCCCTGGCGATGTCAAAGGAGGCCTGGACTTCTCAGAGGCAACAAGAGAGGCTCCCCGAGGCGCCCACGCCCCCGATTCAGAGAGGCCAACCCCCGCTTCCCCCCTGGTCCGCGCGGAAAAAACACGACCCTTCGCCCCTGCATTCGAGGGGAAGACCGATTGCCCTTGGCTGTGACCGTATGAGAGAAGTCTGGAGTCCCTCGACTCCCTGGAGGCCACCCCAACAGGTGGCCAGTTATAACCTGTCCCCTCCCCCTCTTCCGGGGACCCCGAGGGGTTCCTAGCTCCCATGCCTGACGCGGACCCAGGGGCGCTGCAGCGCCTCCTGGCGAATCCCGAGGCTGCTCGGGCCCCTGTCCGCTCGAAAGGAGGCATGAGCGACCCCGCTGGGCTAAACGGAGACGGGCCGGTACCGCCGCATAACTCGAGAATGCACCGCCGCAAGTCGAGAACACCCCCGTGAGGCCACGCCCATAGAGGGAGGAGGCGCTTTTCCCTTGCAGGGGCATGGAGAGCATGCCCCGAGGCACCTGTTCCGGCTCCGAACGGGGCTTGACTCCTTGCGGGCGACTCCAGGTGTTTCCCCCGAGATCCCCGGGCACAACCTGCCAAGAAAGCGGGGCCTTCCCGCCACACCCCGAGGGGATGGGCGTCCCCCGGGCCCCCCTCCTTGCGAGACGGGGCCCTTGGAATCTGCAGCGACGCGAGAGCCGTCCTGGCCTTCTCTCTGGCGCTGCAACGGAGGCTGGACTCCCTCTAGGCGCCCCCAGAGGTTCCCTGGGATACCCGTGTCCACAGGCGAGCGGAACCCCTGAGTCTCCAGAGGCGCTCTCGGCGAGGGGCCCCCCGTCGCCGTCCGGCCCCCTCCTCTCGAAAAGGGGGTCCAATCCCCTTCCTGAATGCCATCTGCAATCCCTACATTCCCTCGCACCTCCAAGAGCGGGGACTCTCGCGCCTTCTCCTGAGGTTC